>CAJUYI010002639.1:0-29544 GCA_910591695.1 Galerucella pusilla | reverse complement strand
CTTAACTTACTTTGGAATACCATCCTTAAAAATAAAATCATTTTTAGGCACTTTAGACTTAAATATTTGCTTCAAAACCGACAACAATTCATCCAAATTCATTGAAAACAACAAATCTAAATCTTCAAAACTAAATAAATCAAGAGTTTATAAATTAAAATGTTGTAATGACGACTGTGATAAAATTTATATAGGTAGACTTTTAGGAATTTTAAAACTAGAATTTCAGAACACAAACGTAGTTATGACAACCAAAAATCAGATTCCAACTATTCAAATCATTTATTAGCAAACCAACACTCTTTCTATTCAAATTTTTAAATTTTGCATATAGAACCTAAATCCTTCAAACTAAATCTTTTAGAAACCCTAGAGATAAATAAAAACAAATATTCAGATAATCTTCTTAACGACCAACTTGATATTAACAATTCTCCCTTATTAAACCTTTTTACCTAGAAAGGGCCCTGTAGGATTGTTGTGAATGAGTTTCTAGGTAAACTTTGTCAAATACTTTAGTTGATCCCATATTTAGACAAATTCATTTCATTTCCTTGTAGGTTATAATTTTATTGTTAAATATCCGTATAATTTAGTATTAAGGCACTGTATAAATTGAAAATTCCTCATTATACCTCCATTCGTTTGAAAAAACTACTGTGTTAGCGAAACGCGTCACAACTTTAAGGTTAAATATGTTGAAATATTATCATTTTCTAGGTTTTTACTTCACTGTTTACTAGTTGTTATGTACTTGTTTATAATATAACAAAAATATACTTGTCATATATATTTTTTAAAGTTGTCATCAATATAATTTTATTTCAAACATAAAATCTTTTAATAGAGTATTTCTGTGTTATTGGGTATGCTTCAACAGGTTATGGGCCCAGGAACGCAATAAATACAAATTGATCTTTTAGAAGGTAAATCAAATTGGTCTACGTGGAAATTTAAAATTTGCACATTACTTAGAGGTATTATTGGAGCTCTAGAAATTGTAGAAGGTACACTGAATGAACCTACAACTTTAGCAGAAAATGCTACGGAGGCAAAAGGTATCAAGTACAAAGAAGAGTTGAAAGAGTACAAAAAAGTAGAAAGCAGTGCAATGATTATCCTAACAACCAATATGACCGAAGATACTTTAAAGAAAATTATGAGATTTTCAACAGCAAAAGAAATATGGCAAGAATTACACAGACTATTTGATGGTGCAACAGAAGAAAAAGTTTATGATCTCTGTTTAGAATTCTTTAGCTTTGAAAAACAACCAAATCACGATGTAGCTACACAAATGTCTAAGCTTAAAAATATTTGGAATGAATTGAAATTAGCAGTTCAAAAAGAAAATACAATTGAACTACCAGAAGTGTTGCTAATTTGTAAAATTTTAGGAACATTACCAGACAATTATTTCTCATTTAGATCTAGTTGGATGTTAATATCCAAAAATAACAGAACAATAGAAAACCTTACGAATCAATTGTGTGTTTATGAGAAAGCCTTGAATGAAAAGGATAAAAATAAGGTGAATCAAGAAGTTCTTTTTACTGATATAAATAAAAATAAGTTCAAGAATTGGTATTGCAAATATTGTAAAGAAAAAGGTCATAAAGTTAAAATGTGTCCCAAATGGCGTGGTGATGGCGAACATCCTAAGCCAAGTACTACAAATTCAAAAGCTAACGTCATTCTAGTCTGTTCAAATGAATGTTTTAATTCAGAAGAAGTGGTTCGTAACTGGTATGTGGAAAATGGTGCTACAAATCACATTACATTTTGTCCAGAATTATTTGCTACTTATGAACCTTTCACAACAGCTCATCAAGTGATAACTGCAAGTGGTGAATCAATTGAAGCCCTAGGAAGAGGAACAATAATTTTTGAAACATTGGTCAATAATAAAAAAGACACACTAACTCTTAGTGATGTTTGGCTTGTACCAAAAATCAAGAAAAATTTGTTTTCCGTTCTCGCTGCTCAAGATAAAAAACCGAATAGTCAGTTTATCTCCAGAGCCACAAAATGTTTTCTAAAAATTGATAATATGTTCTTGAAGGTTACAGAAGCCAAAATTCCGGATTATTTAAACTAAATATAAATACTATTACGAAACTACCTGAATTGAATAGCATATCAAATCAATCTCAACTACAGTTATTTCACGAAAGACTAGGTCATCAAAACAAAAGACATGTGAAAAACTTAATAGAAAGAGAATTTGGAATCAAAGTATATCTAGATAGCGAAATATGTGAAGGATGTGTGTTTGGAAAAGCCAATCGAAGAAAATTTGGTACAAGAGAACATGCAACTCTACCTGGAGAACGTATTCATACAGATGTATGTGGTCCATTTTTAAATTCTATGTCAGGGTTTAGATACTATGTTTTATTTAAAGACGATTTTACTTGTTTTCGTGAAGTATTTTTTATCAAACATAAATCAGAAGTTTCCTCTAAGCTGCCAGAAATGTTACTTCAGATAAGAGCTGCAGGTCATACAGTGCAAGAACTGCTTTGTGACAATGGAGGAGAGTTTGATAATAAAGAAGTTAAATATATTTTAGCCAAGTATGGAGTAAAACAACGCTTTACTATGCCGTATACACCGCAACAAAATGGTTCTTTAGAAAGAGAAAAAAGAACGCTGGTAGAAACAGCTAAAGCTCTTATGCACTCCCATGAAGAAATTCCTCAAGGATTGTGGGCTAAGATGATAAATACAGCTAAATATATTCTTAATCTCAGTGGTTCTTCTAGAATAGAAGGAAAATCACCAATACAATTATGGACTGGAAAGAAACCAAGCCTTAAGCATCTTAGAATTATCGGAACTACATGCTATGCTCATATACCTAAGCAACAAAGGAAGAAAATGGATAAAAAGGCCGTGAAAGGTATTTTAATTGGCTATGATGGTATAGATGGGTATCGCATATGGTGCAGAAAAAATAATAAATTAATAAGATCACGCGATGTAACTTTCCAAGAGAACATTCTCCCAATTAAAAGTAATTTCAAATTAGAAGTTGATCGACAGGAAAATGGAGAGACTCAAGTGGAAAATCGAAACGTTGCGGATAATGATATTCAAACAGAAGAAATCTCAAAAGAAGACTGAATTTATAAGTCAAGACGAAGATAATAATGATGGTGAAATCGAAAATTCAGAACCGCTAATAGATGAAAGAAGAAATCTATGAAATAGAGCATTAATGAAACCTCCACAACGTTTTGAAGACTTTGTAATGACTTCTTTAGCTAATATAACTGAATCCTTAGAACCATCTTCATACAGAGAAGCTATAAACAGCTCTGAGAAGGAAGAATGGCAAAGGGCAATGCAGATAGAGATGGAATCTTTACAAGAAAACCAAACGTGGACTCTGGAAGAACTCCCAGAAGGAATTAAACCACTTCCATGTAAATGGGTTTATAAAGTGAAGACGAATCCTGACGGCTCCATTGATAAGTATAAAGCTCGACTAGTCATAAAAGGTTTTGCTCAAAAAGAAGGCGTAGATTATGATTAAACATTTAGTCCAGTTGCGAGATCTAGCACTAAAAGACTTTTACTTGGTGTTGCAGCAAATGAAAAGTTGAAACTCACTCAGTTTGATGTATCAACTGCTTTTCTTTATAGAGAGCTAGATGAAACAATATACATGCGTCAACCTTTAATGATAACTCTCGAAAGGTTTGCAGATTACACAATAGTCTATATGGGTTAAAACAGGCGCCTAGGTGCTGGAATCAACGTTTTGTTAAATTTTTAAAGGAATATGGATTTATGAAGAGCGAAGCTGATCCTTGTCTTTTCGTAAAGCTGCATGGAAAAATCAAACTTTTACTTGCTCTTTATGTGGATGATGGCCTGTTAGCTTCTAATCATCCTGAGCATACTGCAGATTTTGTTGAAAAGCTAAACAGGGCTATTCACTAAGCAAAGTTGTTATGGATAGCAACTGTAAATTGTCGTTATGTTCTAGGTCAGTTGCTAAACGCGAAATATATGCACAATATATGTATCAAAGCTAATACACATGGAAGATTTAGGGCCACTGGCCCGGATGATGAAGAGAATATAAACTTTCCAGAGCCAATTCAGAGACAAGAAAATGTGAACATTTTAGCTTTAGGTAGTAGAACAAGAAGAACTTCAGTTGACCATTTTAGGTAATTTTCTCTGTTATAGAGAATTATAATTTCTGGTCATTCTTTATAAATCCTACTGTACGTGTCTTAATAAGAATCCATCATACCTTTTCAATACAGCTACAAATTTCATTTATTTTGTCTTTAAATTATTTTAATTCGTTTTTCAAAAGGATTTTGATCGTAAACTATATATTTAAATTTAGCTTAACCGAAAAAATAAACAATCACAAAGATATTTGAAGTTTATAATTATTTACTCTGTCAAAGCAAAGAAACGACTAGACCTATTTTGCGCGCATTAGAACTATTTTGCGGCGCTGTCACGTCCATTCTCACGTTTGGGTCCTGAAGGTTGTTATCATAACAACAGTTGCCAACCGTGTATTAGAGAATACCAAAATTTCGAAAGTGGTTACTAAAGTCATTATCGAAAGTTGTTAGCAGAGTTGCTATGGTTAACAACTGCGATAACCACTTTACTTACAGAATAGCCCTGAAAGTCTGAATTCAAAATTAGATATCTACTGAAGACAATGGTTCAATAAAAATACACCAAAAGTCCTATACTAAGAAAATTTTAGAAAAGTTTGGTATGGAAAATTGCAGACCAGTTTCAACACCTATTATTAGGGACTATTCTCAATCAGGGGAAGATCAAGATGAATCTCTAAATTTTCCTTATAGAGAAGCCGTTGGTTCATTAATGTATGTCATGGTATCTACAAGACCAGATATATCTTATGCACTAGGAGTTGTTTCTAGATCGTTGGAACATCCCAGTGAAGAAGATGTGATTGAGGTGAAACGAATATTTAGATATCTCCAAGGAACATTGGATTATGGAATCATTTATAAACCAGACCATCTGCAAGGAATCATAAGAATATACAGTGATGCTGATCAAGGTGGTGATACACTCACTGGTAGATCAACATCAGGAATTGTTTGTATTTATGCTGGAGGTGCGGTATCATGGTTAAGTCAAAAACAAACTTCAGTAGCAATTTCCACAACCGAATCATAAATAGTTGCTGCAAGCGAGACTGCTCGCGAAATAGTTTGGATTAAACGTCTCTTGACAGAAATAACTAACTTATCAGCTGTACCAGAACTTCATATTGACAATGAACCAGCATTGAGGTTAGCTCAAAATCCCGAATTCCATAAACGTACCAAACATATTCGAACAAGGCACTTTTTTGTACGGGAATTGGTATTAGAAGGAGAAATTGTTGGTAAGAAAGTACATACTGAGCATCAGTTGGCTGATATGATGACCAAAGCTCTTCCGAAACCTAGATTAGTACAGCTTTGTACAAATATAGGATTAAACTAACTTATTGAGAAGAAAAACCACTCAATGAGGGAAAGTGTTGAAATATTATCCTTTCTAGGTTTTTACTTCACTGTTTACTAGTTGTTATGTACTTGTTTATAATATAACAAAAAGATACTTGTCATATATATTTTTTAAAGTTGTCATCAATATAATTTTATTCCAAACATAAAATCTTTTAATAGATTTCTGTGGTATTGGGTATGCTTCAACAAAATATAATGTAGATTTAACTAAATAAAATTGTTTGATTTCATAATTTACTATGGATCTACATCAAGTAAAAGCCTCATCTATTCAATAATAACCTGCTCTGTACTATTTTATATTTATATCAGCTCTAGATAAATTAATGATTTAAAATTTTAGGCACCACCCCATACTGGTTCATATTTTTATAATTATAATCATTTCTCCAGTATTGTGCTATTGGTCATATACGATGCTAATTACTGCTTCACAGTAGTTGATATTGGAGCAAAAGGTAGACAAAGTGATGGGGGAGTGTCTCGGAATAGTAATTTTGGCCAAACATTTTTTTCTCATGGTATAAATTTACCTCCACCAAGGAAGCTGTGGCAAGATGGTGATCCGATTCTATACTGCTTTGTGGAAGATGCTGCTTTTCCATTCTGAATTAATCTTATGCGACCTTTTCCTGGAAAGTACCTACCCCAAAATGAAAAAATTTTCAATTATCGGTAAGATTACGTAAAAATAAATTTATTAGATATATCAACGTTCATCATTTTCAGATTAAGTCGAGCTGGGAGAATTGCTGAGAACTGCCCAGTTATCTTAGTAGGGAGATGGAGGTTTCTTGGAAGACCAATTATTGCCAAACTTGAAACAAGAAAAAATAGTGGGAGCAGTGGTGTGTTTGCACAACTATTTAATAAAACGTGATATGGATAAGTTAAACAGAGGTGGAAACAAAACATATTGCCCTGTTGGTAATGTTGACAGGGAAAATGAACAAGGAGTAATTATTGAAGAGGAGTGGAGAAATGAAGTAGAACATGTACAAAGGATGGGTGGAAATGCGTATTCACAGAGAGCTAGTGTTGTTCGTCAGACATTTTCTGACTATTTTGTACATATATCTCCAATTAGGTAAAGTGACATATGCGGCAGGTAAAGTATTTTTTCTACTAGCGTGCGGAAAGATCCACTTTTCCGCACTAAAAAGCGTACGGAAAGAGTCACTTTTCCGCACTAGTGCGAAAAGTAAAATTGTAGAAATTTTGGGGAGTATACTGACATTTGAATATTTAAAATAGGTAAACTACTATTTTATACTACCGGGCGGAAAATCGAATTTTCCACACACATTTTAATGTGGGAAATTAACTTTACGGAACCGGGTGGAAATAATTTTCCACCTCAATATATCAAATTAATAATAAGCTTGTATATCAACAGCATAGAGCAACAGATCCAAAATTACAGCCATTCAACAAGCAACTAGCATCTGCTATAAATTTAAGTAGTGCAAGTAATTGTAATAAATTATAATATGCATAATTAGGTATTAGATTTTGACATTATTGTTAATAGTATTTCACTTCATGTTAACTTTATCAATAATCTAATAAAATATGTTACTAAATAAACTATAAGTACTTATAATCAGATAAAAATATCTCAACTTTTGATTAGTTCCGCTGACTTTCCTCACGCACGTAGAATAAATATTGTAACACTTGCGGAACATGTTTTTCCGCACTTGTTAGGTAAATAGCTATTGACTTTGACATTACATCATCTGTCAGTGTCACCGATCTCTCTATTACGGCTCGATAATAGTTTTCTTGCGATTTATTTATAAAAAATTATTTTTGGAACACCTTTGACTTCTTGAATTAACTTTTATAATGCTCTCCAGGGTATACGTTCAATTAAGCTAAGCATAGGCTTTCCCTTCTTACCGCCTGCTCCGCGAGGTGTGTAGCCTCCCTCCTTAAAGCGGAATGCAAAGAGTATGTATTCACTCCCGCAATGTGTACTGTACACACCCGAGATTTTTTTTTATTTCTTGGAATTATCTATCATTCAAATTATGAAAGAAAATATCAATTTCGAAAAAAGATACTTACTTCTCAGAAGAAGTAGAAGTAGTAAATATATTGGAAATTTCTTTTAACGGTACATGTACTATCTGTTCATCAATTGATCTCAAATCCTAATATATACATAATAATTTTATAATTATGGTTCCATTTTGCTCTTTTTGAATTGCAATAACTTCAATAAATATTGTGAAACAATATAAAATCAATAAAATACAATAATTCTTTTTCGTCTTATCCATTTCTTCAATAAAATGGATTATTCCTAACGATATCATCTGGGATCCTAACAAAAATATCATGATTAGTAGAATCCAGCAACAACAAACTGATGTTACATATTTAAATCAGACTTCTCGGTTTTTAGTGCTGAAGCGGTTGGTATTTATGAATCATTAAAATTTTTCTCTTCCTCTGGAAATAGTTGGGCGGTTATTTTGTGTGATTCACTGTCGGTACTAACAGCCATACAAAATCCTAGAATTCCTACTCTATCAGACAATATCTATATATTTTACATTAAAAAGATGTTATTTCTTAAAAAAAACAATAAATTTGTTCAGCTGATATGGGTTAAAGCACATATAGGACTTAAACATAATGAATATGTAGATCATCTAGCTAAAGATGCAGTAGAAAATGGTGACACATCTATTTATCCGCTAACTGTTTCAGACGCTTTTGCTAATTCCAGGCTTAAAGAAATTTGTCTTTGGAAAAAATATTGGATCGATTATTGTAAAATATCTAATACGCAATATTCCCTAATTCAACAAGAAATTTCGCATAGATGGTGGTTCAACATATATACCTGCCCACGTAAATACATCACAACTATTATTAGACTTCGTTTTGGACATGCCTGTTATCCGGCGCATTTGTATAAAATAAAAATTTTAGACACAGACCTTTGTCAACAGTGTCATATTGAAAGTGATTTGAATCATATTTTCTTCAACTGTATTCACTTGCTAGAATCACAAAACCTTATTAAAGATCTTATAAATAGTGGTTATTTCCCACCCTTCAATATCTGTCATCTTTTATCCTTGAATAAAATGGAAGTCTATGATTGTCTGGTGAAATTTATACATAAATCAAAGGTACGTTTGTAAATGTGTGAACCAGACTTGTTACCTCTGTTTAACCCATATGTTGTTATTCCTAGCTTTCCGTGGCCTTATTTTTGTTTGTGACATATTAAAAAGTCTGAAGGGCCCCTAGACAAGAAGCGTGTGTCCCTGTTATATCCCTGTTGTATCATTAGGTTTTTACGACTTTTATTTCCTCTAGTATGTAGGCGTGAGTGAGATTTATTTTTTCCTTTTTGTTTATATACATTTTTCCTGATGCGACTGGCTGAATGACGTGAGTCCAAGCCAAAAAAAATACATATTCAAATGCACTGACACGATAAAAGATCATTTAATATATCTTTATTTAACCAAAAATTATAAAGTACATTATACGGAGGTTATTAACAAAAACTATTTACATTATTCACAGTGCACTGGGAACCTGTGATAATCAATAGTTCGCAGCAATGCCACTTCGCCGGTGTTCAGGCTCCATTAAAGTCCTCCATAGTTTCCAACTCCCTTAACAACGGTTCCTTGCTGCTGCATTACCCGTTTGTTACGATAGTTTATGACATGAAATCAGACCGTTCGAACTAGACCGCTTACATTCCCACAGAGATTTTGTTGTATTGTCAGTAGTAATACCCCTAGGGTCTTGATAATACCGAGATAATTTTGTCATAGAGAATGCTGAAAGTGTGTTGCTTGATAATAGCCCAAGGCCGCAGGCCGAGGGCTATTATCTTTATTTTATTATTTATGTGTAGATAAATTAATATTCAGCTGGCGAGTAGGATTTATCTCATCAATAGCATGTGACATACGAGACTTCATTTTCATTTCAAACAATATGTTATTAATATGATGCATACAAACTTTCCTAGTGTGCTCCTCCATTTCCTGTAGTTTTGCAGCTACTAGTTCTCCATATATGGAACACATATTTCGTTCTTTGGCCGGTTTGTTAGTTACACGTTGTAATAAAGAATACGCATTATCCATTTTATCTTCAATTTCCTGTGCTTCAGCTACTTTACTCTTTTTCCGTGGGGGAGCTTTAAATGCAGGCGACTCACTAGTCGAAGACAATACCAAAGCTGCAATCCAGAAATTGTCGCATTAAGTCAGTGGAATGATTATTTTGTGTTGGCATGTTCAATATTATGTCGTTCAGGTCTCTCAATTTCTGTGTTAACAGTAGCAATAGCTTTATCTTCATCATTAGTGTTGCCATCTTCTTGGGGCAAAATCTCCTAAAACATTTAACTATTAAAATCTTATCACTTATTCACAGCATTACAATTTTTTTTGTTTCAGATTCCCAAAAGTGCTAACGAATGTAAATGTGTAGCTGAAAAGTTTAACAAGGACTGGAATTTTCCTCACTGCATGGGTTCCCTCGACGGAAAACATATTATGATACGAGCGCCTACTAATTTCGGATCTGAATGCTACAATTACAAACAATATTTTAGAGTAGTGTTAATGGCTTTAGTGGATGAGTATTGAGTATTGCTTCATGTTTGCCGATAGTGGATGTCGACTTAGTGATGGAGCAGTGTTTCGAAATACTCGCCAGCGGCCATTTTTCTAACTTGAAAATAATTTCCAGTGATTTCTTTTGGAAGATTTACCTAATATTATTTTTTCCGAGTCAAAATGATTAACAGTTACTGACTCATGGCCGGCATCCATTCTTAGTTGGCCACCCGGTACAAAGTTTATTTTTTAAATAGGTATGTTTGTGGAAATACATTTAGTTAAATCTATACCAATAAATAAAATGATCAATAGATACCCGTTAGTCCCTACAATAATTAGCTACTTACCTTTGTATTTCTTGTCCTTCTTTGAAGATCCTTATCGTAAAGGAATGTGGCCATTTTTTCATAGGGGAACCACGGCGGTTTGTAAATTTCATCGGTCCCTTCTCCACTTTTCAAGCTTTTTTTTACTTTATTTAAACAGGCTTTAAAAGACGCCATCAATGAATCCTTTTTCTTTTTCAATTCCGTGAAAGTGTATTTCTGACCCATTTTGACTTCTATGCGTTTCCAAGCATCATAAACATCATTCCGATTTTTATGGTTTGGTGAAGATGCATTCCATATCACAGGTTCATTTTGGGTAACACTCCAAAAATTCAAAAACTGTTTCATTAGCCCAGTCCATTTCTCAATTCTACTACAACAAATAATAAAAAAACAAGCAGGTAATTCAACGAAATATACTTACTACAGTCATCCCCTAGCCACGACTATTGCTCGCAGAAGAACGAATATGTGGATGCGGATTCAGAGCGTTATACGGCCAATACTCGTTTCCTTTGGTGTTTCTTCAAAAGACCGACAAACAACGGGAACTACGCGAGCACTGCACAAAGACTAAAATTGGTCATCGGCAAGTAGCGATGAACCCGTCCACACTACTTGCTACTTGGCGAGCAGTCTAGAGTCTAAATTACAAAATTCTATAAAACCGGCAAAATATTGAATTATAAAAATGGAATGAAGAAAAACAGAAGAATGAAATACAAATACTAGAATCCGTCAAAATGATCAATATCGCTATCACTATCATATGTTTCCCTAAATCTAAAAGCTCTAGGATAATTATGGAGTTTCGCAATACAAGAATCTTTAGCATGGGTTTCAAAAAGTATTGTTCTATAGCAACTTTGACACCACCAATCTCTATTGTGATACAAGTCACCAATTATATCTTCTAACTCTCAAACATCACGGTAATGATCATTGATCACAATCAAATGTTTCCTTAATCTTCTATGACATCCTTTAATGCTAACAAAACACTCTTTAATAATAATAATAATAATAATAAGGTTTATTCATTCAAAACCATATAACATGTTCACATATGATTGAATAATTTCCAATTTTAATTGAAGGGATAAACAAGAAGACGAGCTCATTTATGACCCTTAAGGTTGCGCATGAGCATTATTTTCCGGTTCATTTTTCAAATTAAATTAGTTTAACATTTTGATTGATTATACATTAATTCATTTATATTTTGAGTAAGAGTACAATGATGCATGATATAGATCTGTATAAATCAAAGAACAAAAATATAAATAAATTTTTCAATATTTTGTAGCAAGGTTAATTACCTTCTATTAATTTATGCAAGGCTAATCTATCTGCGAGTAATAAATATTTCTTTAGCAACGCTTTAATTAAATTAATCGAATCAATTGTGGTTAAATAAATTTTATATTCTTCAGGCATGAAGTTAAATATTTTAGTTGATAAGTACACAAAATTTTTCTGTCCAATAGATTTGTTAACCAAAGTAGTTTGTACATTTCTATGAGTTTTATTTCTGGTGTCATATTTATGTTTTTTTTTTAAATTATTTTTATTTTCGTAGATATAAATTGACACATTAAATATGTATATTAGTCTTATATCCAGTAAATTTATTTCATTGAATAATTTGTTAGTGGAGTATGTCATTTTTTTATTATATATTACCTAAAGTATTTTTTTTTGTAATATCTCCAGTTTCCTTAGGTGTGTTTTGTCTGCAGCACCCCATCCGACAATACCATATCTTATACGAGATTCAACAAGACTAAAATAAACTCGCAAATGAGTAATATCCAAGATTTTTCTTAAATACCTAAATTTATATAAAAGGGTTCTTAGTGTGTTTACTACATTATTTATATGGGTTTTCCATCTTAAGTGACAATCGATTGTAACTCCTAGATACTTAATATCTTTAGAAACATCTTTACAAACATATAAGTATGTTATATCTATCAATCCTATAATAATTAACCCATATGCAATACTCCGACTCATCTTCAAATATGTAGTCCCAGTCAGATCTAGCAAGTACAGCATTTCGGTTTTTGTACAGAATGTCTCGTGAACAATGAACAAAATTGAGATTACTGCAAAAGCGTAACTGATCATTTTGAGCAGTTTTATTCAAAAATCTCCACTTGCATTCCGCAAATTTTCTTGCGATTTGTTTGGTAAGAGTCCATGGTAATTTTGATGATTCGAAAAAATCTGCTAGACTTTCTATATTTCCGCAAATAATTTTTATGCAGCTCTCACTTAATCTATTCATATCTATAACAATAGGAGTACATTTTTATATACATATACTCAACGGAAAATGTATTAATCAGTGTTACTCAGTTTGTGATGTCCCCTGGAACGCTATTCTGTAACTCTTTTCGGAGAGAAATCGGTATCGGTAAGACTCAGTTATGACTCAGTTATCGACAGCCGTCGGTAAGTCGCAAGTGCGCATTCTGTATACCTTTCCACCGACCGATATCGCGAATTCGAGTCGATGAAAATCGGTATGTCCACTGTGATCTAATCAGCCCCACGGTAACCGTTATCGATTTTCGTTGAAAGGGAATTTTCATTATTTGTTGATGTTTGGTTGAAATTTCAGATTATTTAAGTGAATTTTCAATATTTGAAGAATAACTATATTGTGTATAGGGTCTAATCTAGTGTTTTATAAGTCCTTCCCATCTTTTCCACAAAATTTTCCTGCAGCAAAATTTGAATGGCTCTCCATATACTGAATCAAATGATCCCTCTGAGCGATATTATAACGCTAAGTTTTGATAGAACAAGAAACTCCTTTAAAATGATTAATATCTGTACTTATCCTACTGGAAAAAAAAAGATATTTAACTCCAGATTAATTCTTCAATGCTAGCTAACAGACGAAGGATATGTCACTATCACTATCTTTTATCTAATTACATGACCCTACTTACAATGAAACTAAAATATAACCTCTAATCTTCAACGTCCACTTTTGTTCCTTTACAAAGTTGACAGTTTCCCTCTTCGTTCATTGGCCACATGTACCGAATCGAGTGACGTCCCGTCGGCCGCGCAACCGATGGCTGTTGTTAACATACCGATACCGACGACTGTCAATGCCGCGTACAGAATAGCGCTCCTGGGAAATGTATCAAACGACTCTGGAACTATTGAACGCTTATCATCTTCAAGAGAAAGACCCACTATCTTTTCAAGAAAACATTTCTGTATTCTGTGTAAAATTTTTATTTAATTTTGCAAAGCGCTTTCGGCTGTTAGGCCATAATCAGTGCCATACCTGCAAGTCTTCCACTCGGTCTGGGGCGGAAACTCGAAGTAGGCAGCGGATTTCGGGTCGTAGTTGTTCTAAATGGTCCTCACCAGTGTGGCGTGTGGCATCGTGGGGAAGAGCCGACTGGAAATGGCCCACTTGTTCATTATAAATTTGGTAACGGGCTCGTCCCTCTGCAGGCTTCCGTAGAACCTTGAGGTCAGTCTTGCAATCGTTGCTGGGTGGTTGAAATGTTCTAGTAGTCGCATGGTCAGGAAGGAGTAGCTGTCCTGGCTATCAGCTGGTTCACCACCTCTCCAAGCTAACTCAACAGCTACAATATGGCAAATTTTTTTTTGTAAACCTTCTGGTGTACATTCAAAATCTTTCAAGATATTGCTATTGAATAGTGGAAAAACAGAACATGTTAACAATATATTTGTTAGTAGAGTCGAGAAAGGAGAGTTTAAAATGTTGTTTAAAGATTTGTGCGACGAACCAGAAAGGTTTTTTGAATATTTTAGGATGAGACCATCAACATTTGAATACATCCTGAAGGGGGTAGAAGACAAAATAACAAAGTTCTCAAATTTTCGGAAATGTATTTCAGCACAACAAAGACTGGCTGTTACTTTAAGGTGACTTTTAACAAAATATTTAATTTCTTACTACAATAGAAATGAAATTATAAAAGTGAAAAAACAAGTAAGGATAAGTAATTAAGTAAGTTAGCCGTACAATTGGAAAATGTTACTTGCACTTTCAGTTCAAATCGTTTGGCAATACATTAGAAAAGAACGAAGCAAGGTCTTCATGTGGAGCTGTACTCTGAGGCGTTTGTGCTTGAGAACTTCCCCAACTATCACTCGTTGATGAACCACATGTGGCAGTGTGGATGCTACGCGGTGAATGGTGGATTGGCTGTATTTGACGTTGCTCTCCGAGTCTCAACATAAACTCCTCCTCATCGCAAAACACTTTGAAGTTTGGTCCTCACAATCATTTTTCTTTCTTCCGGTACTTTTTTTAAAAATGGGAGTAGGCTTACGAGGAAATGATAATCTGGATCTTCGTATCGGGAAGCAGAATTTCTCTCCTTGTACATCTGGATTTTCTGCTCTTCCAGCATAACCAATTTCTTAACTGCTGTGGCATTACTTATCGTAGAAACTTTTTTAGGAGGGGCCTTAAATCTTCGTGGTGGCGTAGTTTCTTTCGTTGTGACCGGATGTGAATCAAGAAATTCTGGTTCTGGTTCGTTTTCAGGGGGATCAACGGGATCAGGGGAAAGAGCAGGAGTTGTATTCTGGGTGTCGTCATCAAAAAATGTCTCGTTCATGACATAACCTTGCAATTTTCTTTGGTTCATTGTGTCCTTAAAAAATTCCAGGCTTTTGAAATAGGCCCATTTAGACTCTTTCGTTATTCCTCCTTCATCTCCACTCCGTTTTTTAGGAATCTTGCCACATTCCTTACGAAAAGTGTCCCTCAAACCTCGCCATTTTGTTTTGACTGCTTCACCTACAATTACGGTAAATTGTACAATACTTGTTTATTGTTTCAGATTTCTATCAACTGGCATGTCATTTCGAGCACTAAGCTTGTGCTACAGAATTTCACACTGTGCTATCCGTAGCATAGTTTACGAAACATGTCTAGCTATATGGGAGTGCTTCAGCGATACTCATTTGTCTTTGCCTGCTGAAGAGGAGTGGAAAACCATTGCGAGAAATGGTGGAATTAGCTATAACTTGCAATTCAACGCACCAAACAGTCGCTGGTCGCACGAAAAAATCAAACTTGTTTGAACGCTCAAATCGTTCTGACGATATCGTGTCCATTCTGACGTCTAATCCGCTTCCTCTGTAAACAAACTCATTAGACAGGGGGCGTTTGTTCGTTTGGACGACTTCGTACGAACTGATCAGAAGTAGTCAGAACAAAATTCGTAGCCTTAGCAAACTTGTTCCAGCATTCAGTTCGTATTCTCTGGTCGCACGAAATTAGAGAAATATTTTCCATACATATTTTTGTTTTGTTGAATGTTTTTTTACTTGTTCTTGTTCGTCCTCCTCGCAAGTTAAACGAGAAGTACGTTGTGTGAGGTGAGTTAGACGACAAGTCAACCTTCTATACTCGACATCCGAAGAAGTTCCAACAAAATCTTGAACCTTCTTCTTCAAGTCGGCAAAAGAAATCTTAATACCCGTGATTTCCGTAGAAAATGGAAGTTCAACATATGAGATTGAACTCCTCATAGATACTTCTTGTGTTAGAACACCGCGCAGTAATTTCTTCTTCTCTGTAACCAGTGAAGGTATCTCTAAGCCACGATAAGAAAGTTCATAATCTAATTCATGAGATAAAAGATAATCAACATTTAGTTTGAACACTCGTGCCATTTTATTAAACAGTATCTGACGAAATTAAAGTATAAGATAAAAGAAAAAATAGGGTACTGTTGATATTGACGATTAAGAAGATATGTATGGTTACGATACGTGAAAATATAAGATAATAAAAGTATATAGATATAAGATATTATTAAAACGATAATAAAATAAGATATTAAAAACTCAACTGTGAACGATGTGATACGATGAGTGAAGAGTGAACGATTTAAAGGTAGATAATACGATAAGTGAAAGATATGTACGACAATAATAAAATATTTGCTTCAACTATACTGTCCAAACTTCCAAGTTTCAAGATTTATTGATGAGGGTGCCAATTTTGTTACCTAATATTTATTTGAAATAATAAGGCAAGATAAATTGCAACGGCGACTCAATGTGGAGAGCACATCAGGTGTGAATTCGGAGACCAAACTAATATCAGTTCAGGGAGTAGTCTTACCGGTTCGCGGGTAATGAGTTAATAAATCAAGTTAAGACATGTAATTAAAGTTAATCAAGAAAGGTAAGTGGGCGCCACCCTGAATAATATTAGTCGACTTGTTTTTCACCTCACAACTCTCTATCAACAAACCTGGAAATGATGGAAGGGAAGGAGTATGAACAACGTTGTTAAATTTACAAGTTGTATAATGACTTAAAACTAATATCACAGTATAATGAAAAAAAATGTTGTTGTTTGTTGAAGCACGTTGTTTTACTTTCCTTATTTTCTTCGGCCAGGTCCTACGCGTCTGAGATGTCTCTACCTCATAGAAACTACTTCGTCCGGAAAATTGGCAGGTACAAAGTCTCAGGTACAAAGTCGCAGGTACTAGGTCTCAGGTACTTAGTCGCAGGTAGTAAGTGCATTTACATTGAATGCACTAAAAAACAAAGTTTGAGGTAAACCTCTCACAATAAATTGAAATTCTTTAACCTTATCGGTTCATGGTTCACAGGAGAAAGAAAGCTTATTCTTACTACTGGCTATTAAATTGAAAATTGAACCATTCGATGAGCAATGGACATACGTTGTATATCCCTTTCTTGTTCACATGCTCCGCTTCGAGAAAGAATTTACGTATTCGTAGTGTGTTCTTAATTTCTCTATAGGAGAGAAGAATTGAAATATTTGACCAATATCAGTGTATACTGATCCTCACCAACGGAGATTATCCGTCGCACATTAAATGTAAAAAATTTCCTTTCAGCGGTGATCGGTGCTACAGGTTCTCGACGAGAATCACATGTTGGCAAGGAAAAAGGACTGGCTGATATTAATTATTGAATTCTCTCCAGGCGAGGAAAGAATCCATCACAATTCCATTGAAAAATTTTGAATGCAGACTTAAGGTGTTAGTTGTTCAGGGCATTCTGAGAGAGGAAAACTATGTTCATCATCGGTTTGATTATCAGAAGAGACGCTTTTGTTATTCAAGAAGTCCTCAGGATTTAGTTGTTTTTTGAGTTTTTTCTGGAGTCGACTGATGCGGTTTTTAAGAGATCGCTCGTTTGTTTCAGCATAAAGAAATGACAAATTATTTAACAGTCCTTGGATATTAGGAGTAAATTCTAAGGCGTCGTTGAGTGGATCAGAACTATCTCGTGAATTTTCTAAGAATGGATGGATTGTTCTTATAAGGTTCTGTATAGAGATTTGCGAATTGGGAGTTAGTTTAGGGTTTTCAGTGACTAGGGTTTTAGGTTTTTTCTTACAGGGCTTAGTTTTCTTGTGGGATGGTTTAAATGACGAAGGAGGCATTTGGTTGTCTGTTGGTATTGGGGATTCTGTTGGAGATAGTTGACTGGGGGTATCAATATTACTGTCAGAGGAAATACCTCTTTTGGCCAAGGAATAATGGGGGAGGCGTAGGATTAGATGTTGGCTCAGCATCAGTATGGTCAGCTATTGATAGATTATTCGACAGGGGGGATGAGGAGGTACCACTGAGTGAAGTAGAAGCTGGGGATTGTGATAGTTAAGGAGAGTGGGAGGATATTTCATTCTGAGTTTCAGATAGTGTAGGATTGGTACAGGAGTCGGCAGTATGTCCACTCTGTTTACAGAGGAAACATACCAATTTGTCAGTAGAGATAAGTATACGGTATGGAGTATCTTCGTGAGTAGGTAATCAAGATCGAGGTATCTATGCCAAAGTTATCATTATCCGGGATATTAAGAATAATAATAATAATCTTTATTTAATATAGGAGGTCCTAATACATAGCTGAATGAATAAAATAAAATAAAATCTTGATAAAATTAGTATATTATAAAAGTAAGAAGTTCAATAGTTACAATAAATACATATTAAAATTATAAAATTAACATACAAAATAACGTAGTTATTTACGGATTGGAAATAAATTGTAGCAAATATTTTTTAAACTGAGGTAGAGAGGTACTCGTTTTAATTTCAGTGGGCAATGCATTAAATTCACGTAATCCGCATATGAAAATAGATTTTGTTGCTATGGCTAGTCTTGCTTGTGGTATATAGAAATTATTAACAGATCTAGTATTGTAGTTATGTATTTCATTATTATAGACGATAAAATCATTGAAGTACTCAGGAAGTTTTTTATTTTTAGTTTTGTAAACAAAAGTCATTGCTAAATAATGAAATCTTTGTCTGACTGAAATCCAACTCAAAGTTGTCAGCATACTATTTATCGGTGTGTATCTGTAACATCGAAGGATTATTCTCATTCCTCTATTTTGCAATTTTTGTAGTCTTTGTAAACAGTTATTATCCAATTTATAAAGTAATGATCCGCAGTAGTCAAAATGAGGTTGTATAATAGTTTTATACACTGTTAATCTAGAGAAGAGAGATAGATTTGAAGCAATCCTTGAGAAGAAAAATAGCTTTTTTGTTATTTTCTTACATACATATTCGCAATGAGGTTTCAATAATAAATTTTCATCTAAAATAAATCCCAAGTATTTAAATTCACTAACCCATTCTACGTTTTCATTTTCAATTCTAATGTTATATCTATTATAATTTATTTGACTTAATTTATATTTACTCCCCAAAATCGTTGCTTTCGTTTTTTTAGTATTAAGTTTAAGTTTATTTTTATTCAAAAACTGGGTTAAGACTTTCAATATATTATTCAGTTTATTCAAAATTTCCTCAAGGCTATACCCATAACATGCTAACAGTGTATCATCTGCAAATAGATTAATGAAATCACATTCAATATAATTAATGTCATTTAAATATATGATAAATAGAAGCGGTCCTAATATACTTCCTTGAGGTACTCCTAAGTTATTTTCTAGCACTTCAGAAGTTGATTGACCTAGCTTTACAAATTGTAATCTATCAGTCATATACTGTTCAAACCAGGTCAGGACTCGTCCTGCAAAACCATAATATTTCAATTTATTAATCAAAATTTTACGATCTATTGTTTCAAAAGCTCGTTTGAAATCAAGAAAAACTGCTATTATATATTTATTTTCATCAAGTACTTGCTTCCATTTAGATATAGTTAATTGTAAAGATGTTTCACATGAATGACCTTCCCTAAATAACGTAAGTAATTCTACGGAAACTCATAATATGAGAGTATTCGTCTCCTTGCGCGCCACATTCAACAAATGAAACAGGTGAGGCTGTTTGCAGGCCGATGTCCTTGAGAGCTTTTTCGATAACAGAGTGAAGGATAGTAGGGGATTTCGATAGAAAGCGTTTAGCTGGTGAAATAAGTCTTCGAATAGGTATCATTGTGGAAGGCATGCAAATGTTCTGGCGTGTTTTAAGAAGATCATCTAGAATTGCTGTTGCAGCTAGATATATGCAAATACGGTTATTGGAAATTCTAGATGCAAATGTGATATTTTTGGGGGAAACAATATCTCCTATAGCTTTTATGTACTCGAATAAAACGATGTTTGGGATATAGTGCAAGATAATTGCTTGCGCGCGTTTAGGAAAAGTAAGAGGAGAGGGTTTTGTTGAAGTTGCATCAGCATATGATTTTGTGCCATGAGGTGAGTTTTGATTAGATGAGGATGATTGGGTTCTATTATTCCCTGTAGTCATTTTTGCTAGTAGCCCTGGATGCCAAAGCCACAGACTTCAGGTTCATAAAGGAACAGGAGTCTGAGAAGGACCCTGTGATAAAATTATGGAACTCTATACTACGTAACTGGAAGGGACGCGTCGAATAATAAAAGTGAGGCAAATTTGAAACTAGGCAACCCGCAACTGTGACGGATATCTATCCTTCTTCATCTCGTTACGTGGAATGAGAGGCAAGTGAACTTTTTAAACTATTTTTCATTGCATTTCGCATCAATATTCAATTAATTGACTATGATATTATATACGTAACTATCCTAGACTAAAAATTATATGCTTAAAAAATAGAATTTGTGATACCAAAATCTGGATGAAAAGCGTGTGCTGGAATTTTTTTTATATCACAAAAATTTTTCTTCTTATTTGGAGTTGGAGTTTTACTAGTCATGCTAAATCATAATAATTTTACATGGTGGAAAATGGGTATTACAAATAATAAAAAAACCCTACATAAAAAGTATTTCAATTATTATAAATAGTAAAAAACCTCACATAAAACATATTTTAATTATAAAATGATGAATCCACTAAAAATAAAACCAAAAATTCTAACAATTGTAAAAATGAACAAGTTGTGTTATTTTCTGCCGGACAGTTGCGGCATTCCCTTGCATTTCTATATTCAATAATTTAGAATGATGATGCATTCTACATTTTAAAAATATTTCTACTATTTTGCGAACGAGTTGAATCTCGTGACACTCTTCACACTTTAACTCTTGTGTGACAGGATGTTTGAGTAGAAATATATAAATTTCTGACGAAAAATAACGAATAGCTGTATTAATAATCAGTTTTTTTAAATTCATCTTATTTTTCAGGATTTTGTCTCTTCCTAAGATTAATCGAAATTGCCTTTCAGTAAAGTTCACAATCTTGTAAACAACTTCAGAAGGATATATAAGTCCACCACGAGTAACAACATTTGTAAATTGCTTAAAATTTTGTGAAGGTGCACTGTACAGATGATCGTGATTTAAAGTATTACACCTATTTAATAAAATGTTGATACAGTGATGGCATGTGGTGTGAAGAATAGTACCTACGTAACTGAATGTTTTAAATACAAATGTTAATTTATTGTTTTATATTATTTCATAATGTAGATATAGTACGTTAACTTAGATTGTAAGACTTTAAGTTGTCTCTATCAAAGAAGTGTAAATCTAAGTTCTAACTAAGATTTGACAGGATGTCAGTTGAAATTCATAATTGGAAAGATTGAAACGATAGAGGCAGCCGTAAGTAATATTTTATTTGAATTCTATAAAATTAGTTATATTATTGTTTGTATTTTAGGAATTTGAGTATACACCACTCAAGTACTATTATAATAATAAAGTGGGTACTGCAAGTCCAGCCAAATTTCGTTTCGTTTCAATAACTAATTTCAACATGTGGTATGATTAATTAGCTGCCGGACTATATAACCAGATAGATAGAATATAACATTTTCCTGAAAATAACTTAATGTCCTGTCTTCCAAACACTTAATGTAATTAAATATTTTATTTGGTTCATTATTTCGTTCCAAAACATCTTGGTGTTGCCTTTCTTCAGAACGAAATTCAAAAGCAGGAGTGCAATAACTTTCAAAATCAGAGCAAATTGCCTTAATGCCCATTTGAGTTGCTGTGTGTTTGGATTATTATTCCATCCACCTCTAGATCTTATACAAGAAAAAAATATTTCTAGGTGGTCCTGAGAACATTTGTAGGATAAGAAATAATCCAGTGGATGACTCTCCAAATTGAAAAGATCTTGGACTAATCCCAAAGTACTTTCCATTGTCAACAAGAAACCAAGCGCGAAAGTTTCACGTACATGCATTAATAAAGGCACATCTACAATATTCAAACTCTTTAAATATTGTTTTGTATTAGTAAACACATCTTCAAAATATTTTAAAGTATTTGGCCTAATAGGTGCCTTAAAGCCTTTTCCATATGGATTCCTACAACTCAAAATGTCAAAGATTTTGTCTATTGTTCGTATGAACTCTACAGTTGCAGAACATCCTTGAAAATCGTTAGTCCCACATTTTTCTAGATACTCAATAGCATCTGCTACGCCACTACTCATTGTTTGAGCAGCTAATCTCACGTTCATAATTTTGTTTTTATAGTTTACGTGATGTGAACTTAGTGAATTGGCTAATTTCAGTTTTTCAGAGTTTTGAATTTTATCCAAAGCTCTCCCATCTGCCTTATTGGTCAAAAAATATGCAACAGGACATTTAAAACTATTAGTGTAGCTAACAATTCGAAGAAATAATGCTTCTGTTGCAGGCATTTCATGATCCACATCAATTATACCACCAAAATTTACATTTCCCAAAAACCTTCCCTCAGAATTATCCCATATAACTTGTTTTCTGATTGACATACCATCCATAATCAGAGCACAGTTTTTTAAGTACGGTTTATTTATCACTTCCATTTTCAAGAACTCCAAGACTTCACTTAAGATACCAGACTCACAGTTAAAACTACTCAGCCATTTCCGAAGTTCGGCCATTTGGCAAAACAAAATGTTGGCGTAAAAACTGGTATGCTTTTGGAGAATAAAAATATGAGGTGTGTGCAAACTGTTTCATTAGTGGTGAATACCTACGCTGCCCAGAATGTATTCCTTTATCCTTTTGTCTTTGAAGGAGTACAAGTTCCAAAGGTAATCCTACAAACAAAAATACTTATTGCATATTCCTGAATGTACTATTAATGTCATATTTACCCTCAAAATAGTTTTTCAGAACAGTATCCAAGTTATCATTGCTATGTCCACTTTTTGAAATTTCATTTACCGACTCTTTCATGTTTAAAATTTTCACATCTCTCCTTTTTATCTTCTGTTTGAGAGTTTTCACCTTTCCACGTAACACTGAAACTGTGTTATTTGGAATAGTTTGAGTTCCACGATCAACAAATATCGGGGTGTTACCTGAAGTAGAGGGACAAGGCAAATCCATATGTTCAATTTCAACACCCATTGTATTGCCATCCTAAAAATGAATACATCAACTTAGTGCTTACTTATATATAAAATATAATATGCAGTGAAATATGAATAGGTAGGTGTGTATTTCAAATCTTACTTGTTTTTGCATCCTTTTTTTTCGAACAGCAACAGCAGTTTCAGGTAACAAATGCTTTGGGAAAACACACTTGGTACAGCATCTGGTTTCAACAATTTAGCTGTCAAACCTGGCTTGACTATGTAATCATTTGAAAGAAAATGCTCTCCACAAAGTCTGCTTGTTTTTGGCGTCTAAAGTTGCCGTGCTCGACATTACTATGCCTCGATGTTGCTCGGGCAACTGCTCAAGGAACAATGATTTAAGTATCGACTCGTCGACCGCGTTATTTACATTAAGATTGCGCAGACGACTTAAAATCAAAGATGGCTTACCGTCGGTTAATACCTGTCCTTTCAATAGTTGTCTCAGTTTGGCCTCGTTCGACACCGCAAATGTTTTGATGATCCTCTCCTTCAGTTTTTGGAAAATATCGGGAGGGGGTGGTGATGTGGCGATGATATCTTTGACGCTACAGAGAACCTCTACATCGAGCGCAGCCAGCATAATATCGGCCTTAGTCGTCTCGCTTGTAATCCGCGCATTCCGCAAAGAAATCTCTACCTGCATGAACCACAGCGCAGGATCCGCACGAAAGAATGTGGGGATTTTAGGAGCTCGGTAGCTGTGGACTTGCGTATCCATATTTACCGTTAGTAATTGCTCTAGTTGCTGGACACGACCTTGGGCTGCCCTTGACTCGTCGATAATTGTTCTGATTTGGTCCTCGGTAAATGACATGAATGAAATGTTAAATAACAGTATACAAATTCCTTATCTACAACCTACAAAACAAGAACCATATAATTTATGTTATGCACAATTTGGATTGAATACCAATAATTGTGAGATAGATAGTTGGCAAAAAAGAAATAAATTGCATCGACACTCATATGATTTGGTTACACCTTACATCTAATACGAAATGTTTTATGCTAAATACGTACAATAAAAATGTGAAACTTCAGCATGTACACTTGATATAACGGCGAGATTTGCTAAAGGGGGTAAAAAAATATGTTAAAATAATTACAGTACCTCAGGATTGCTAATTGTTTGAACTCACTAGTCACTAACAACAGGAACAGCTGATAAAAGTAAACTTTTGGTAGATACTCGGTATGCAACCAAGAATTCACGTGTATGTTGGGTTGCTTATGTTAAAAATCGATATCCTATCGATTATCCGTAGGCAACCAAAATTACATCAACGTATGTGTATGTTGGGTTGCTGTGCTGCTGTCGACGGCAAGGGGCGGGGCTATGGAGCACAGCGTGGGGCGATGGACAGAATTGGGGTTATGAAAAACTCACGTGTTTGGAAAATGTGAAATTATTTTTCCCTCTAGAGTCCTTACTGCCCTGATACCATGAATCGGTGCCTTCGGTCAGATTAACGATGGATTCACTGCACTGGTATCTGCTACTTCAGCCGGAGTGGCGAATATTGAAACACGAAACACTTAGCAATATGTGGAAATCACCAGATCACGTCGGGGTCACCAATGTGGGGTCCATAGGGTGTAGCTCACAATAATATATCATTTAAGAACAACACAACTCTTTATTCCACCTTAAATTTATATAAATCATGTGTCCGGTGTTCACCGTGCTTCCACGTCGACTGGTCAAACGCACTGTTGCCAGCTCTCTGAAGTCAGAGAGAGTGAGATAGAAAAAGGAGTGAGGTGGATAACAGCTCCCCACAGTATCTTCTGTATGTTCCTTATTGTCTCTAATTTACGGAAGGGGATCATTTGACCTCCAGGGATCGTATTACCTCACCTTACCCTACCTTGTTATTGTGGATTAGTGACTGGAAAGTGTCACGAAATCCTAACTATCCCTCGTAGAAACCTTAAAATTTAGGGAGAGATATGGTTGTATATTTGAGACAATTGTGTTCCTAGCAGAGCGGACCGACGCGCTATTATTATAAAATTTTGAACCTTTTGCAAACAAATCTTCAAATTTAGAACGTTCCTTATATTGTAATCCAACTGCTTCTGGGTCCACAGTTGCCTCAATATAATTGTGCAATTCATAAAAAACATTGAAAGTCTACTCAATTCGTGCAACCCTATGCTCAATGCATTCATGCTTGTTCAATTCTAGCTTTTTTCTCATGGCCTCGACATGCTTCACAAAATTCGTAAGACCAGCCTTCGCCGATCCCCTTCTCTTATCAAAACATTAAGATCGCATATATTTTTTCATTAAGTTAACCTTACTAAATGAACTGGACTAACGTGAATAACTTTAATATTCGATATATAGGTAGCAATCAAACTAAATTAACTACGAACTATATCTCAAATAATCCAATAGAATTTTTAATTTTATATTGTTAACTAGAATCGCCTTGTATAAATGGGAGAAATAAATAGAAAATATTATGGTACGACTCACCCTGTTCTTGTAGTCACTTATTTTATAGATTTTATAGTTATATCGGTTTTATTATAGTTTGCCGCGTATATAGTTAGGTGGATGATGATAATATAGCTTAGTTTATAGATAAATCACTTTCTAGCATCCACTGTATATTGTACTTATACCGGTAACTGCTCGATATTATTGAAAAACTGATTAAATTGTCTCTTGTATTTTGTTGTTTAGTCTTTTTGGAATAAAACTGTCGCATGTATTAAATTGTATAAAGAATACACGTTATTTCTAGTTCTAAAACCAACAAAATTTACTTATTCACATGGATTTGGTGAAATTATTGAAATATAGTCACTTTTATTGTCTGTATTGTTAGTTGTTCTAGTTCTTTTATGCAACCGCTTTTTTGAAAACCACTTGTTTTTCGGTGGTCAATATTGAATTATTGGATTATCGAATTATCGAACTATGGAATTATTGAATCATTGAATTATCGAATTATTGAATTATCGAATTATTGAATTATCGAATTATCGAATTATCGAATTATTGAATTATCGAATTGTTGGATTATCGAATTATTGAATTATTGAACTATGGAATTATGGAATTATTGAATTATCGAATTATTAAATTATCGAATTATTGAATTATGGAATTATTGATTCATTGAATTATCGAAGTATCGAATTATTGAATTATCGAATTATCGAATTATCGAATTATCGAATTATCGAATTATTGAATTATCGAATTATTGGATTATCGAATTATTGAATTATTAAATTATTGAATTATTGTATTATTGAATTATTGAATTATCGAATTATTGAATTATCGAATTATGGAATTATTGAATTATTGAATTTTTGAATTATCGAATTATCGAATTATGGAATTATTGAATTATTGAATAATGGAATTATGGAATTATTTCAGTCTTTTTAAATTTTTTTCAACAATTTTCCCTTTTTCCTTTCAAGCTCCTCGGGCGATAAATATGGCTTTTGACATTGATCACAATAGCCCAAATCACGTCCTGCATCCTTTTTTGGTCGAAAAGTCTCTTGCACTCGATCCAGTATTTTTGTTTTGCTTCAAATTTTCTCACCATTCCAATTAGACTTTTCTGAAGAAGAAATTCCTTTATTGTATATATGTATTGTGGGAGATAACAAATGCCAAACATCGAGCCTGATATGATCCCCTTTGACAGTAATTAATCCGTTTTCCTTTAATGAATTTTGCAATTGAATTGTTCTGATACATTATTGTCGACATCGTAAATCAAGCTATTATTATTTTTTTACAGATAATTTACGAAACCTGCTAATTTGTAGTATAGTCCTGAAACAATAAAATATAACAGATAATGTCTCCGTAGCTGTATCAACATACCTGTCATTTTAAAATCTTATAATAAGCTACCACTGGATCTATATTGCTCATTGCAGAAGTAACAAAGTTTTATACAGGATTTGTGTTCTCCAAAAAGATGGCTAATCGAATTTTCTATATCCTATCTAGTGATTGAGTCAATCACTAGATAGGGCACTATTTGGACTAGCCAAATATATATCAAGTATACATCATGTCAAAAGTAACTTCTGTCATTCTGATGATGATATTTATATCGAAACAATTGTCAATTTACTTGCAATTTACAGATTTTTACAAATATATTGTGGAGTCATTTAAAAACAGTTAGTTTCATTTAAAACCATATGATGAGTAGATTCCACGAAGTGAGGGTTTATACAGTTAACTCAATTATAATTATATTTTAAATTAGGAATAAATACCTGGAATCGAACCTGTGGTTACCAAATGTACCATAAATTTTGATCGCCTCATCATTTTTGCATTAGCTTCCTGAAATACAAAAAATAAATAAAGATAAAACAACCATACTCTATTGATTTAATAATGTCTCAACTGAATATTATTTCAAAGTGAGCCATCATACAGAACCAACATTGTCACAAAGTACAATTATGTCATAGCAAACGACAAATATTTCGGAGCAACAATGACACAACAGACCTTCACGTCGATGTTACACTAGGTGTTGTTAAAAACACGTACAATTTCGAATCAACATTGACTTACCGCCACTTTTTCCTTCCGAAGGATATGTCAACTTGATATTCTCCAAAAATGCTTAGGTCAATTTATTATTACCGAATATGATAAAAGATTTCGCAACGGAAATGATTTGATACGAGTTGTTATCCGCATTTACTATATTGAGACAATGATCGACAATAAAACTGCTCACCCAATTGTTATCGTTGAGTGTAAGATAGTCGTCGGACAAGATCTCTCGAATGGAAAAATCTATGTTGCAATCCGCGCTCACTACATAACCCCTTCCATTCGGCAATTCCTTGTAATGATTAATATCTTTTACTAAACCTTTTTTCAAAAAAACGCAAATCAGTCATAGAAGTCTATTTAAGAAATATCAGGATTACCACAAACAATACTTGGGAGTATGTGGAACAGATAAAAAGATTTCAAATGTTCAAACATTGTTTGCCAGAAACTATCAGACCTACCAATTCTCATTATTTTGATACCTTTCAAGGTGAATATAACCAAATGACACCACTTTCTTTCAGTTATTTCTAGGATACCTTGGATTTGATAGTAGTAATACTGGGTCCTGCATATTGACCCATCCACGTTTAAAAAATCGAACTTGTATTTTTCCGGATCATAATTCCGGGCGTTGAATGGACATTTCACTTCTATTATACCATCGTCATCCACAAGCCCGTCGGGAGAAGCTGCTAAGCTAAGTGAGGATATTTTCGATGAATAAATAAGCCAGTTCCTTTACATATTGAACTTGTTTGTTTAGTATACATTGAAATTGCTATTTTTTCATATTCAATGCCATAAAGAACTGCTGGAGATTTCAGTTGCTTATATGTTCTTGATAAGATGCAGTACTTCGTGTTTTAAAATTCTGCCAAAATTGGATGAGGTTACTCTCATTTTCCTTTCATTCATCCATATATCACTGCCTCTTTGTAGTCTGGTGGTTGGTGGATTCTATTTTATCCCTCTCGTTTTGTGAAAGATTCAAATTGTTCATGAATGACTGACACTTTTCGTGAATTTGTATTTGGTTTTTAAAAGGATACTTTGTTACGTTGAGGGTGCACATTTTACATACTAATGCACCACTATACGTTTTATTCTCGTCTGTAGGTCATCTTTGGGACAAATTATCTTGTCTAAATTAACTTTCTTTTCATATCCTTCCAAATATCTACCAGTGAAATGAGTATCCAATTTTCTCCCTTTACGTGACCAATACTCTTGGAAACATTCTCATCTTGCTTTGTTAAACGGGCATAGATAACCTTATATACTGAAATAGATGGTCATCTCAAAGTTTTTGTACTGATTTTAAAGCACTCTACGTGGTAGTAGTGAGAACAAACAAAGCCGCCAAAATGTGAAATATATTAATCTAGCCACTCGTACAAATAGGAACTTCCTTATTTCCATTTTTAGTCGCATCAACACCTAGGGTTATTAGCGACAATAGTATTTACATAATTATTAAATACAATCAATAAATAACAGATTTCATAACAGAAATATTATATACAGGGTGTTTCTAAATTCATGCGACAAAATTCAAGAGGAGATTGCTCGTCAGAAGTAAGTTATAGAAACTGATACATTTTATTTATGTCATGTTTATTCATCAATTTTATCTAATGGGAAGATTCCAAGTAGTAACGGTTGAAAAAATAAATTTGTTAATATTATTTACATTTATTCCAATTACATCTTTGGTATAAATATTATAACTGTTGTAACGAAGTTAATTTTTTTTTT
>CAJUYI010002638.1:0-29584 GCA_910591695.1 Galerucella pusilla | reverse complement strand
GTGCTTAGTGTTTGAGAACTTTAATCGAACTTATCCAGCTAGTCAAAGATCATGTACCTTATACATTGTTTTTTCTGTAGCCAGCTCTTAGACTAATACCTACGGTACACGATATAAACACACCGAGTACAGAGACAAGTGCCAAGTACCTACTTACTTATTATCTGCAGTCCAACTACTACTATGACGAAACGAGAGGGGTGAGGTTTTCACGTTTCAATGCTCGTTATTGGGTGTTTAATTTCTAACCTTCCACCGGTGGCGCCAAGTCTGACAGACCCGACGCTACTGTATTCGTTCGCAACTCTTCGCGTTACCGCGATATATTGCTGTACGTCTGGGTATCTTCCTAATTTGATGTCTATTAGTCACGTTGCAGAGAGTGTGAGGATGGTTGGTATAGTTTGCGAAATATTTTGTGAAAAGTCTGACAGACCCAGCGCCACCGTTTGTGTTATAAGTTTCTGTATAGCGTTCAATTATTTACTCCGGTGCTTGTGTACTAAATAATTTCATTAGGTTAGGTTTTGCTGTTGTAATAACTCAACTTAAATGTGGCTATAATGGTGTGCAGAAATCTGGCAGGAGCAAACTGGGGCTGTAACCCAAAAATCCTAAGCTGGATGTACACTGCCATAGTGAGACCAATCATCACTTATGGAGCCATTGCCTGGTGTAGTAGAACTAGCCTATTGACGACGAGAGAAAACCTCTCCAAAATTCAAAGACTAGCCTGTATATGCATTACAGGAGCAATGAGAACATGCCCAACGGCAGCCATGGAAGTGATTCTCAACCTCACCCCTTCACATATGGTGGTGGAAAGTGTTGCAGAAAGAACAAGATACAGAATAAGTAGAGAGGGAATCATTAAAAAAAACACCTCCTCACTTCTTAGAAATCAGACAACCTGGGACATGCCACAAGACGGTATGATGAAAAAATATAACTTTTCAAAGAAATTCGTTACGGAAATGAGCAACAAGAAGGAATGGGATCCAAATACCATTACCAGACTTGGAAAGAATGCCATTCAATGGTACACAGACGGCTCAAAAGCAATAGAAGGAACTGGGATAGGAGTGTTCGGGCCAGGAACCAAACACTCTGAAAGCTTGGGAAAAATCCCAAGTATCTTTCAAGCGGAAATCCACGCCATAAGAAAGTGCGCCCAGTTCAATATTGATAAAGGATACAGAAGACAAAGGATTATCATAATGTCGGATAGTCAAGCAGCCATTAAGGCACTGAGCTCTTGTGTAATCAGTTCCAAAATGGTGTGGGAATGCCTAGACAAACTCAATGAACTAGGCGAGAACAACATAGTCACCTTACTATGGATTCCAGGACACACTGGAATAGAAGGAAATGAAATAGCAGATGAACTAGCAAAGAGGGGGACTGAAATACCTTTCTGGGGGCCCGAACCCTTTTGCGGAATCAGCTCCAATGTAATATTGGAAGAAATAAGTAAAGCCGAAAAAAGAGAAGATCCGACCATTGGAAAGATCTAGTAGGGCTTATACAATCAAAGACTCTTCTGGGTGACTACAACCTGTTGAGATCAAAAGAATGCATAAGTCAAAGTAAAACTGCGCTAAGTGTTTTGACAGGGATCCTAACGGGACATTGTCGCCTGAATGGGCACCTGAAAAAGCTCAAAATAGTGGAGGAAGAAGAATGCAGATTTTGTGGAATGGAAGAAGAAACCTCCATCCACATACTTTCCAACTGCACAGCACTCCAGAATCCTAGAGCACAGCACCTGGGAGATTACTGGATAGAAGAGGAACATTTGCCTAAGTTGAAGCCTGCAGACATCCTAAAATTCCTCCGGGAAATAGGACTAAAGGAACTACTAGCTTCTGAGACTCTCCTCAGAAACTGAGTAGAAGTAAGGGGGCACAATAGACCTTTTAGGTCTCAGTGAATGTCACCCCAAAAATCACACATACATACATACATACCGCGATATGTTGCTGTACGTCTGGGTACCTTCCTAATTTGATGTTTATTAGTCACGTTGCAGAGAGTGTGAGGATGGTTGGTATAGTTTGCGAAATATTTTGTGAAAAGTCTGACAGACCCAGCGCCACCGTTTGTGTTATAAGTTTCTGTATAGCGTTCAATTATTTACTCCGGTGCTTGTGTACTGAATAATTTCATTAGGTTAGGTTTTGCTGTTGTAATAACTCAACTTAAATGTGGTACTTGAATGTGGTACAACCGGAAGAAATTCCTCAGGGAACAAGATTGTTGTCTAAAAGATTCCAAGACGAAATATCATTGTTTCAAATGAAATGAATGAAATGAAATGAAATGTTTTATTGTTCACACGTAAATGTAAATACATGAACAGTGAGTGGCTATTCGTAGTTAGGTACACATAGTAAAAAAAAAAAAAAGAAAGAAAACAGGTAAATTAAATCATAATTACTACAGTCAAAACATACCTACCACGGGTTGGATGGTTGTGTTGAATCTATTAATAGGTTATTCGTTTATAATAAATGACCGAAGCTTCATTGCTCCTCCTATAAATTTGTATATATTACTGAGTACTGTATGATCTGTAGATGACAATATAGAGTCTAAATCGTCTGAGAGTCCTCGAGGTTGGATAAAATGATCTCGTAGGTTTTTATACATCGGACAGACTAGCAGTATATGTTCGAGGGTTTCGGGTACTAAGTGGTTACAGATAGAGCAAATAATGTTTATATCTATCCTATACGAGTTATTATTTACATAGATATATAACTTTTCGGAGTTTGATGTACGGAGTTGAGCTATTAGTCTTTTAACATGCAGAGGAATTGTGGTATGTAAATAATTTTTACCGTTAAAATCACCATGCAATAAATATTTAAATGATGGATGATGCGTGCTGAGTAATACTCTATTTACGTCTTCTTCAAAGTTTTTGTTAAGGTAATTACTGAGTAGAGTATTTTTTATGGTTTGATCAATATTATTAATATTTACATTCGAATCACAGTAAGCATTTAAAATGTGGACTAACTGACTTGCCCAGTTGTATTTTAGGTTGCCGTTATTGGCCGCCTCATGTAGTTTTATTGTACGTACAAGGGCCCGGTGAACATATCTGTTATGGTCTTTACATTTTAACCTTAGTAGCAGTTCTATAGATTGTTTTATTACGTGGTACCCAATTTTACATATACCCGCTTCGATTCTTATTATGTGTGCAGCTGTTGATTTTTGCAAAAATAAAAGAAGCTTCCAAAAATAGTTTTGAGTTTTTTCGACTTGTTCTAAGTATCGAAGAGCCCATATGGCACTTGTGTATGTAAACGTAGGTATCACTATATTGTTGTATAACAGTTTTATGGATTCAATCGATGAAACTTTTGAGCATTTTATAGTGTTTAATAGAGTTCCTTGACACAATCTAGCTTTTTGCTCTCGTTGTTTGAGGTTACTTAGGAATAAACCATTAAATGAGAAGTTAACACCTAAGTACTCATATGTATTAACTACGTCAATATGGCTGTTTTTGTAAATGAATTGGGGGTGTTGACCGATGTTTGGGCTTCTACGAAAGATAACTATCTTTGTCTTTGTCGAATTGACTTCCAGTTTGTATTTGTTGCAGTATGATTCAAGAAGTTGTAGGTTTCGTATTAAATCTATTCGAGTTTCAGATAATATAACTAGATCATCTGCATACAGGAGCATATGTATATTATTACCATCGTCTAGAGTTACACCTTTAGCACCTTGTTCTTTAAAATAAATTTCTATATCTGATATGAAAATTGAAAAAATTAGGGGACTTAGGGTATCACCCTGTAGAACGCCTCTTGTTACTTTAATTCTATCAGATAACGTACCATCTTGTTCCATAAATATAGAAGCTGAACTATACATAAGTTTTAAAAGTCTGGTGATCTTAGCACTTACTCCATTAGTAAATAATTTTTCCCAAAGTAGGTTGTGGTCCACTGAGTCAAATGCTTTTTTAAAGTCTACAAATAAAGCGAATATTTTTCTGTTGGGGAATCGTAGGTAGTTATTTACAGCGGTATACAACACAAATATGTTGTCTTCACAGCTTCTATTCTTACGGAATCCCGACTGGCATTCTGGTAGTAACTCATGGCGTTCTACAAAATCTGTTAATCTATTATTAATCAGTTGGGTGAATATCTTTACTTTATGATTTATTAGAGCTATGCTACGATAATTACTTGGATCTTCTTTTGGACCTTTTTTGTGAAAATGAATCATTTTTATTTTCGTCCACGTGGGAGGTATTTGCTCAGTTGAAAAGATTTGATTAAAAAGAACCTTAAGAGCAGCAATCCAGTCCGCAGGTGAATGCTTATAAAACTCATTAGATATGTTATCTTCCCCAGGAGCTTTGTTATTTTTTATTTGGTTCAATACTTGCAAAATTTCAATGTTAGAAAAAGGTGTATCTAAGCTAGGATGCAAAACGTCTATATATTGAGTTCGTAAGATTGGTTGTGGTATATAGAAATTTTTATAATAATTTACCATTGTGTTCATGTCGATATCGTTCCTATCGTTTATTGATTTGTTTGACTCAATGTGTTTCCAGAATTCAGTTGGATTGTTGATATTATTAAGTTTACTTCTTACACTGTTTTCATAGGCTTGTTTTTTATTTTTTAGTACTAGTTTATACTCTTTTTTCAACTTGTTATATTTAGAGATTGCATTTTGATTGAACTTGGTTTCCATTAATTTTTTTTTAGATTTATAAAGTTTTTGTTTAGCTTCTCTGCAGGTTTGATCATACCACGGTTTAGATTTGTTTGTGTTATTTACTCTAATTTTTTTATTTTTTTCCATTCCTAGAAGTTTTATTGTAGAGCGTATTGCTGTATTTATTTGTTTATCTAAGTCCTCAACAGAGTTTATTTGTAAATTTGTATTACATTGAGATAATATAGCTAAATAATAGCTAAATGGAATTAATCAACTTGGAAGCTCAACATACTTTGTGTTCTGTCAGACTGAACGTACCCGTATTATGTCATGTCATTTGGTCTTGTCATTGGTCTTCTGTCAACGAACACAATTATTCATTTTTCAGAATATAAATAAAGTTAATAAACTATATGATTTTTCATTATATAATAAATCTATAATGAAACATGGTGACAGCGGTGTAAGAATCTTAACCTCGTCATTGAAACTAGTGAAAGTTATAAGTTGTCCTCAACATAAGAAACATGGCAACTCCAGATCAACAAAGTCAAAATGGTCAAACAGATTATTCCATCCAGATACCTATACAAGTATCTCCTCCAGAGAGGTTCAATTTTAGCACTCCACAAGCATGGCCACTGTGGAGAAAACGGTTTGAGCGTTTTATTTCTGTGTCTGGACAGGAACAAAAGTCGGAAGAAGAGAAAATAAATACGCTAATTTACATAATGGGAGAAGAAGCCGAAGATATTCTGTTACAGTTTTCAACACAACCAACTACCTATAAGCAAACGCTTGACTGCCTAGAATCACATTTTATTCCAAGACGAAACATCATCTTTGAACGGTACAAATTTAATTCTCGTATTCAGCAGCCATCCGAATCAATCGAAAGTTTCATAACTCATTTGCATAGTTTGGCTGAACACTGTAACTATGGCAATCTCAAAGAAGAATTGATTCGAGATAGAATCGTAGTAGGTATGACCGATAAAAAAACCAGCGAAAGGTTACAACTTCAATCCAATTTAACCCTGGCAGATTGCATTCTGACAGCAAAACAAGCCGAAATGCAAGCAAGTCAAAGCAGGGAAATATATGGTACAAGTTCTACTTTAGTCCATTCCATAGCAGTACCAAATAAACAACAGAATAACACTTACAGAAGAAACAATGCCCCTCGAACGTACCAGAAGGAAAATAAAAAATGCCAGTTCTGTGGTCTGTCAAACCATCCTAGGGAAAGGTGTCCAGCGAGCAGAGCCACATGCAATTCTTGTAAAAAAATAGGACATTGGGCAGTGGTTTGTCGTTCATCCCAGTTAAGACATCTTGAATTTGAAAAGGAAGAAGAAAATGAAGAAAACGATTTGTTCGTAGGCATCTTGCAGGTCAGTAACATCCTAGCTAAAAACTAAGTCCAGAATGGACAGCCTTTATACAAGTTGAAAAGGTAAATAAGGAAGTTGAATTTTTAATCGATTCTGGAGCTGATATTACATGCGTACCCGAACAACTTGTTAATAACTATGTAAAACTAGAATCTTGTTTCAAAAATGTAACTGGTCCTTCAGGAAAAAAATTATTAGTTAAAGGAAAATTTACATCAATAATTGCATGCAAAAATAATTCAGTTATATGTGATATCTTTGTAATTGAGGATTTAAAAAAACCTATCTTAGGTAGGGCTGCTATAGCGGGTTTGCAACTCCTTAAGCTCGGAAGCGAAGTATGTGTAAATAACATAAATAATTCTTATATTTATGAAAATTTTCCCAACCTTTTCAGAAATGTAGGTACTTTTAAAAATGAATTAGAGATCAAAATAAAGAAAGATATCCAACCTTATATACAGTCTGTCCCCAGAACTGTACCTATTCCCCTATTGAAACATCTGAAGGATGAATTGAACCGATTAGAGAATCTTGATATTATTGAACCTGTCATCTATCCTACTCCTTGGGTCAGCCCTATAGTTGTGGTGAAAAAGGGTGACAAAATTCGTTTGTGTGTTGATTACACTAAACTTAATAAAGCAGTGCTCCGTGCTCACTTCCCGATCACGAAAGTTGAAACAACACTAGCTAAAATACAGAATTCTAAAATTTTTAGTAAAATTGATGCTACATTAGGGTTTCACCAAATTAAATTAAAGAAAGAAAGTCAACATTTCACTTGCTTTATCACACCATTTGGTAGATATATATACAAACGTCTACCATTTGGACTAAATTGTTCTCCTGAGTATTTCCAATGTGAACTCTACAACATTTTAGGGAATATGGAGGGAGTCGAATTTCATTTGGATGATGTTCTGATTCATGCAGCAACAGAAGAAAAACATAATGCAATTCTTCTAGAAGTTTTTAAAAGATTGCAGGCTCAAGGTATAACTTTAAATAAAGAAAAATGTGTTTTTGGAGTAAAATCGCTTCCCTACCTAGGTCATATCCTATCTAGCAAAGGCATCTCAGTAGATCCTGAACGTGTTATAGCCATTGATAACTTTCCAGAACCTACAAATAAAATTGAACTCTTACGCTTTTTGGGTATGGTGAATTTTTCAGCTAGATTTATTCCTAACCGTTCTGAAACCCTCGAACCCCTTACTTCTCTTCTTAAAAAGAATGTTTATTTTCAGTGGGATGTTGCACAAATGCAAGCTTTTAAAAAAGTTAAGAATTTTCTCAAAGCCAGCCCATGTTTAGCTTACTTTGACTCATCAAAACAAATTGCTGTCTCAGCCGATGCCTCTTCTTTCGGGATAGGCGCCTGTTTAATTCAATATGACACTGCAGGTAATAAGGAGGTTGTCAGTTATGCTTTTAGGTTGCTCTCTGCTACAGAGCAGCGCTATGCCCAAATTGAGCGAGAAGCCTTAGCCCTCACTTGAGCATGTGACAAATTCAGTGAGTATATTATAGGACTCGAGATATTCTTGGAAACAGATCACAAGCCCCTTCTCCAAATTCTTCAAACCAAACATTTGGATGAGTTGACCCCTAGACTGCAGAGGTTCAGATTACGACTTATGCGATTTGACTATCAAGTGTATTACACTCCCGGTAAGAATTTGGTCATAGAGATTTTTCGAAAAATGAACCCCAACCTTCTGACCAAGAACTTTGTGAGGAAACAGAAGCACATGTAAGGCTGATTACGAGTAGTTTCGAAGCCAAACCCTCTTTCTTAGAAACTATAAAAATGGAGCAAGGCGCAGACCTTGTGTGTCAGTATCTTAAAGAATACTCCTTCTCAGGTTGGCCCAATAAAAATGAGAGAACTCCTGAAGTTTCTGTTTATTTTCAATACAGAAATGATATTTCCTTTTGTGATGGTCTTCTCTTGCGTGGATCCCGGATAATAATTCCACGATCCTTGCAAGAAAAATGTCTAAGTTTGGTGCACCAAGGCCACTTAGGGATAGTTAAATGTAGGGCCCGAGCTAAATCGTCTATCTGGTGGCCAGGACTTTCAACACAAATAGAAAATATTGTCAGAAATTGTCCACAGTGTGTGGAACACTCCCTTAATGTGAAGGAACCCTTCCTCAAGGATAATTTTCCAGACCGCCCCTGGCAAAAAATTGCTGTAGATCTGTTTAAGCAGGACTCTTGGTATCTAGTAGTTACAGACTATTTTTCCAGATTTTTTGAAATATTCAAGCTAAATCATCTTTCAGAAAACGTTGTAATTACCAAGCTTAAGGAGTTGTTTTCCAGGTATGGTATACCAGAAATTGTACGGTCAGACAACGGTCCCCAATTTCAAACATTGTTTAAAGCATTTGCTGTGGAATATGATTTCAAACACCTCACAAGTAGCCCCTATTTTCCCCAATCCAACGGCTGTGTTGAAGCTACGGTAAAAATAGCAAAAAATTTACTTAAAAAAAATGATGACATTTACTTGGCTCTTTTAGCATACCGCACTACGCCCTTGGAGTGCGGATTTAGTCCTTGTGAACTATTAATGAATAGAAAACTCCGTTCAAATCTACCTTCCTTATCGTGCGAGTTAAATAAAACGGTAAATTGTGAGTCAGTTTTTGAGAGGGAAAATAGGGCCAAAGAGAAATCTGCCTCTCTCTATAATAAAAGACATAGAGCAAGGAAGTTGTCTGATTTATGCATCAATGACAGTGTTTGGGTAATAGATCTCAGGCGATATGGCAAAGTGGTTCAAATATTGCCTGAACCGCGTTCATATTTGATTGACTCTAATAATATTTTATATCGCAGGAATAGGTGGCATTTAGTCCCTGCACCATACCATCAACAGAACACTTTCAATCCGACCTTTACACAAGCACTGCCTGAAGTTCAGTCTGTCAAACCCCCTGACCATTATATTAACAGTGCGCCTCTAGATAATACTGATTTAAAAAAGTCAAGTGATTTAAGTGATATACCCAATAATGACTGCAGTGATCCCGGGCGCGAAAATACAAATATTGTCCCAATTGTTGATGACAATGTAATTTACCCTCGATCGTCTAGAAATACCAAACGTCCAGCATATCTTAATGATTATGTAATGTATTAACTTTAGAAAGGGGGATGTTCTGTCAGACTGAACGTACCCGTATTATGTCATGTCATTTGGTCTTGTCATTGGTCTTCTGTCAACGAACACAATTATTCATTTTTCAGAATATAAATAAAGTTAATAAACTATATGATTTTTCATTATATAATAAATCTATAATGAAACACTTTGGTATAACATCCTTGAAAATTAAGTAGTTTTCAGGAATTTTAGACATGGATATTTGCTTAAAACCCGATTAACAATCATACTTATTAAAAATTGCGAATGATTGAAACAATTAAAACGTGAAAATGACAACTGTAACAAAAATTATATCCGTAGATCCTCCAGAAATTTTGAGTCTGAAATTTCAGAACACAAACGAAGCTATAACATCAAAGGAGTTAAAATCTAACTTCCCAAATCATTCATTAGCAAACCAACACTTAAATTTTGAAATTTCACATATAAAACCTGAATCCTCCAAATTAAATCTTCCAGCAGCCCTTGACATGAATGAAAACGAATATTCAGGTAATCTTTTTAACGATCAAATGTATGTTAATAATTCTCCCTCATTGAACCTAGTTACCTACAAGATAATTAAGGTGTGATTGTTGTGAGTGAATTTCCAGGTGAACTTTTGTTAATATTCGTCAGCTCCATATTCAGGCACTTTTTTCACTCTATTCCCATGTGAACATATTCCTATATTCACCATACCTTCACTCGCTTGATGGAGCGAAACTCGTCACAAGTTTAAATTAAAGTTTATTTCAAATTTAATTGAAATTTGAACCAATTAAATTGTTTTATTCCATCGTTCAGCTTATCTTGAATTACATCTTGAGATTTCTACGGGCGACTGTTTCCTGAGATTTTGCTTACAAGTAAACATTTTCATTACGTTAACGCCAGTACTGTTTGAAGTCTATAATATTTCTGGTTTTCGGAGCTTTTATGGAAAAACGTGGGCTTTCATAAGCCCTATCATTCAGCGACTCGTGTGGCTTCTTCAACAAACGTTAGGTACTTCTAACAAACGTATAAACTATCGCACTTATATAATGGAAATATAAATAATGAATGGTAACTCAATATGACCGGATTCGTGTCTTATAGGGTTTTTTAAACGACTTCTCTCGTTAGCTTTTTTTTCAAATAATTATTTTGACAGTAAACGATTCACACACTACAATGTGAGTATTATTCAGGAAATTGAATATTGAAGAGTCTTAAGTAACAAATATTCTTGGAAAGGCCATAATATACCATTCTCATGAAACACATCCCATTCATGAGTTGGCTGAATATGACGGTACATTTAAGAAAAAGTTCACTTACGTCATCACTTGAAGTTATTCATCCTGTTTTTAATAGTAAATTGGAATCAAAAATTGACCTGCTGTAGGATTTTTTCTTGATGGTATTTATACAGATACAAATAAACTTGTTCTACCTTAGGTTCATGAAGAAACCATGAGAAACTGGGGTCAACGGATATTTTTTACTTTCCAATAATACATGACATTGTTTCTGGATTTTGATGCTGGCTAATAGTTCCTCAGCCAACTTTGACAGCTCATATTTTTTTTAACTCTTATAATCGTCGCATAGTTATTTAAATTTGTTCTATTTATATAATGTATAACTAAATTCGTTTTTGCGCGATCCATTTTTTTTGTTTATTTACAGCATCGGTTGTCAGGTCGGTAGGTTGTGTTTACTGGTTTCTAAGTCTAACACGTCGGTAAGTGATTTACTTACCGTTCAGACGTCGGTAAGTATATGTGTAACTATTGTTAATGTGATGACCCATATTTTTAATCCCTTTGAAGGAAAAGCCGCCAAATGGCGTGCATAAAATTCTTTTATAAATTCGAATATTAAGAAATAATGCTTTTCAAATGTAATTCAAATAAATATAGTGGATTGAAATTAACCTGCATAAAATTTGTAATACAATTCAAGGTCATCACATTAACATTAGTTACACTACACTACATACATTTAAGTGGTCCTAAATAATATATTACTTCATTCATTACACAAAAGGAACAAAAAAAAATGGGAAAATTGATATTTTTTTAATGAAAAGAATCGAACAGAACAATATGAAAAGTAATAAATAGCATAAGAACAATTTCACCAAAATGCAATAGTTATTTATGTACCAAGGGTATAAATAGATAATCAGTCACATGATGAATCATTAATGAGAGTTCAATTTTTTTGTGCGCCGGATTCCCATTGATGGTTTATTATTTTCCAACCAACCATCACTTATGTAATTGGAATCAGAAATTAACCTGCCCTGCAATTTTTCCACCGAAACAGATGCATTTGCTGGAACCGAGAGCATTATTCAATGGAATGAGTCTACTGTATTGATAAATTGTGATTTGAAGTAAAAGTTTATCACTGAACGTGATTTTGAGTTAACTATTTTCATTTGTTTCAGAAGTCGACGTAGATCCCGCATTGGAAGAAATCGATTTAAATGAGTTTAACGAACTAAGTGCGTCGTTTCCACCTCTTGAAAGTCCCCCAGTTCATTTTGTCACCGACAACAACACAATTGTAACATCCCAAACAGGATCGACAGCATTAGTACCATGTATAATCAATAATATTGGAGATGGAATGGTAAGAACAGACTTGTATTCTAAGCAAATTGAAATTAATAGATGATATATTTTTGAATAATCGGTAGTATATCAATTCTCTCACTCATCTGTTATATTATCTGTTAACGGATTGCGTCGATTTCGATTCCATAGAGCAACTTCATCCACGGAAATTCAAATTAAGAGATTGGGTTACCTCAGGCACCCATTGGTTTATAGGCTAATACTATCACCTATTTGACTACTTGGGGTAATTATGGAGTTAAGTTATTGTGGGATAACACTTATATTTCATAAAAAGAAAAACATTGATTCTTTCCCTTCCTGGGAGCCATCCCCATGCGATGTCACTGCAGCATGTTGGCTCATTGTACTCCAGTCCCACATTCAGTCCACCCATCCACTTATATCCATTCATCCCCGTACCCTCGGATAGACGAAGGTATGTGCCATATGTTCCAGGTGGCACATTGGTCCCTCCAAAAGTTGTTTGTCTACTATAGGCAGATTATATACAGGGTGCGCCAATTATTTCCACTCGATCTCTAGCACCGAAACTAAAAGAGGTATCAACAAAATTTCTTGTGGGTTTATACGGTGTCACTCGGACTACAATTGTAAAATAATTTGATGTATACAGGATGGCTAATTTTTGTGGAATGAAAATTAATTTGGATTTTTTAAATTGAACACCCTGTATACGATTATGTCTTCTGATTCTACTTAATATTAACTTTGCAGTAGTTTTTTGAATTTGTAAATCCGACGCGGCGTTGACAAGTTATTCCTATTATAAGCAGATTTAATGAAAAAACAGCACTTCAGAAGTATTAGCACAATAAACACATTTTTTGAAAATTCCTCCAAAAGGCTACTATGATGTAAATGAAACATACACCAACCACAATAATTACCCAACATCTTCACCTGTTGCACAGGGTGTTTGCCGATGGCGTGCAAATAGTCTAGTTTTCAAATTGCAATAACTTAATTTTTTCAAATGGGACACCCTGTATATTTTTCTTCAGTTAGAAGCTCTCCTTAATACAAAAAAAAATATAGGGTTTTGGACATCTAACTTTACTATTTACTTTAATAATTGACGTTAAATGAGAAATAACATATTTTACACAATTTTTAATAAGTACAAAATTTTACAAAGTTTAATCGTAAGAAAACTACAATATTGAAAGTTAAAATTTATAATAGGTGTTCAAAATGTCTTCCATTTTCATTTATACATTTTCTTGCCCTTTCTTTCATTGATTTACGCACATCTCTTAGCATTGCAGGGGTCACCTGTCTAAATGCTGCAGTAATTCTGTCTTTCATATTTTGTTTTGTGGTAACCCCTTCTTTGTAAACAATATTTTCAATAAAACCCCACAAGAAAAAATCGCAAGGTGTAAGGCCCGGCGATCTAGCAGGCCAATTTGTAGGTCCTGCCCTTCCTATCCAACGATCCTGAAATTCCCTATTCAACCAATTGCGAACATTTAATTGGTAGTGTGGTGTGGCACCATCTAATTGAAACCACATTCCGTTGCGATAATTTTGAGGCACATTTTGCAAAAGGTTTCTAAAATCAAGTTCTAAAAATTTTGAAAAAGCAGCTCCATTTACAGTCCCATCAAAGAAATAGGGACCAATTACATAATCACCTATTATTCCCGCCCACACATCCAAAGACCATCGATACTGTGATGTGGTTCTAAATAAATGTTTATTGTGGTCCGAATAATGATGGAAGTTGTGTCTATTTACACAACCGTTCTTATGAAATGTGGCTTCGTCGGAGAATAAAACTTTGTTTAAAAAGTTACGCTCTGTATTTATCTTGTTTATTAATCATCGCCAGTTCAATGGCGTACACTACAGCCTGAAACATGGTAGCGTACCTTTTCAGGTTGACTATGATTTCCACTCTGAGTTTCCTGCTGAAGACCGCCGCTCCAGCCCCGTTTCCGGTTTTGGATCCGTCAGTGTAGATCACGTGGTCCGTTTTTAAAGGGAAAATTTCTTCGCTATCCCATTGGTCTCCCGTGGGAATGAGGACCTTGAAGGGCTTGTCTACGTGCAGTTTTTGACAGAAAGATCCGAGGGCATCCCAAGAATGTGGTGATTTTGTATTTTCCTCATAAATCCTGAGTGATCCCTCAGAGTCTCTCCATTTATTCGCCTCTCCACTGATAGCATTCTATGAGCCTCTCCTGGCTTCCTTCTCCAAGTGAATGTGGAGAGGAGTTAGTTGCAGGAGGGCTTCCATAGCCGCCGTTGGTGTGGAAGACATTGCTCCGGTAATGACCAGGCATGCTGTTCGCTGCAAGCCTTGCAGCTTTGCTCCGGCTGTCTTTTGCAGACCTTTGGTCCACCATACTGCTGAGCCATACGTGACCATTGGCTTGACCATAGTTTGGTAAATCCAGTATATCTGTTTGGGGTTCATACCCCAAGATTTTCCACATACCCTTCTGAGATACCAGAGGGATAATCTGGCTTTGTTGGTAACTCTTTCCAAGTGGGCGTTCCAGGTGAGTTGTTTATCTACTCCTAGATATTTCACCTCCGTCGCAAAAGGAATGCTCACGTCGCCCAAAATTGGCTGGCGGAGTCGCTGTAATTTTATTCTTCTTGTGAAGGGAATAATTACGGGATTGAGGGGATTCACAGACATTTGTTCCCTCTCGCACCACCTTTGCACTATGTTTAGGACCCTTTGAAGAATATTAGAAATCATCTCTTCAAATTGGCCTCTGATAATTATCACTATATCATCAGCATATCATCAGCACATCTATCCCCTGACTGGATAATTCACCTAGGAGATTGTCAACCAGTAGTTACCACAAAAGGCGGGAAAGCACCCCTCCCTGTGGGCATCCCCGGGCCGCCATTCCCCTCACCGTGACTTCATTCAGTGATGTAGGATGTGTAGGTTTGATATAGTATAATGTCTTATTAATCCCAATTGTTTCTTGGTGCACTGTTGATGTCAATAGGACTGGGTGATTCAATTAACTTAAATGACATATCAACCACACAACAAATATTTTGATGGATTCAAATGCTTATTTAGCTAATCCATGAATCTGTGGTGAAATTCCATTAAATTTTAGAATCTTCAGCTTTCCATTATCTGCTTCTTCCGTGAATATTAAGTCTTGAAAATGGCGATTCTGGAATACTTCCTGTGAACGCCTAATGTTCCTAATTGTATCAAGTGTAGGTGTTTAATTGTCAACTATTTGGGTTTAGTATCGTTTCCTAGATTTTAATTGTGTAATGTCAGATTGTCAAATAATAATGTGAATTTGTCGAACCAAATTTATTCTCTAAAAAACGTTTTCGCGTGGAATCTTTACATTTGGCGACCGTGACAGGACATTTCTATGGTTTCAAGTAGGGATTTATCATGGAAAATATAGAAAACGCTAAAAAAGCTAGAAAAATCTGTAGGGCATCTTTTACGAGAAAGTTTGATTATATTATTGAGAAAATCAAGGCAGAAACTGTATCGCTAGTCGAGGTGAATGAATTTGAACAGAAATATGGTAACATTCGTCAATTTCATTCAATAATATTCACTACCATGTTATGAACTGATTCAACAGAAGAGCAGTTAAAAGCAGAAGCCACTATCACAGATAAATATGTCAGTAAATTTCATATGATCAAAGTAGAGCTGAATGCACTAGAGGTGACAGCAGTGCTGGTGATAAGATTTCCAACTGCAGTTCAGATCTGAAGGAGCGATTCAAGTTACCTATGATAAAGATCCAGAAATTCACAGTTGAATTAGAAGATGGGTATGAATTTTGGGGAATATTTGAAAAGATCCATGAAGATATAACCATCATTAACGGGGAAAAGTTCCACTATTTTATTCAGTCAACAAAACCTGGATCCAGAGCTAGTAAGCTAGCCACTAGTTTCCCTCCATCTAACGATAATCACCTGACAGCTGCTGCTATTGAGGCTTTGAAACGACGTTTTGGACGGAAGGATCTTTTGATGTATGTGAGAAAATTTTTCAACTTGGTGCTGGTCAGCCAAAAGAAACCACTCGCGTTATTGTGTGATGAATTTAAGTGCCAGATAAGAAATCTTGAGACTCTTGGAGTTACAACTGATACGTGCTCTGCTATATAATTTCCTTTGGTGTAATCTTTTTTATCCGAAGAACGACTTCGTACATGGAACGAAAGAATAACAGCAACGCGATGAACGCAAGGAACAAATTGGAAGATTTTATGACATTCAATAGGCAAGAAGTTGAAAACGAAGAAGAGGTTGTAATGGCAACGAGAGGAATTGCAAATTAGGAAATGAATGAGGAAGAAGCTATTAAAGATCCAGTAGCAACTGCATCAGGTTCATTAGCTACCAATAGTAAAGTATTATGTTCATTCCGTAACAACTCCGATCATGATAGTTTTGATTGTTCAAATGCAAAAAATGCCATTAGATAAAAAGAGACAAATTTTGGTGATAAAAGAGTGTTGTTAGTTTTGCTTGAAATATGGACATTTTGCTAAAAAATGTAAAACTTATGTCAAATGAGAAAAATTTAACAAACGGCATTATTCAGTTATGTGTCCAGGATTAACTTATTGATCTGATTTAGTCGCAACATCAAATGAACACCAAAATATGTCAACGGAAAATTCTCAAACCCGATATGATAGCTCCAGCGATGTATTTTCACAAACACTAGCCGTTATTGTCTATGGTAATAGTAATTCTGAACGTGTTCGTAGAGCTTTAATAAATACAGGTTCACAGATATTATTTTTTTCAATGACTCTGCCAAATCACTTAATTTACTAGAACTGGATACCGAAAGTATAATCCATTGCGTTTTTGGTGGATTGAAGACCACAAAGACAAGACAATCACTTCATTTAGGTAATTTGGATGAATATTATCGCTGTAATTTTTATACCTCAGGCCAAGAACAGATATGTGGTGAAACCTGCGGCAATCAAAGAAAGTTTGAAGTCGACAAACATCGTTGTTGAGGAAACATTAGGTGAAGTAGAAATTCTTATTGGTTCCGATGTTGCAGGGAAACTGTTAACAGGTAATATTGTTCAGAATAGGTTTGACAGAAATTCAGACTTTTTTGGGTTGGACGATTGTTGGTAGATATCAGGGTAGAAATCAGACAGAAAAGTGAGGGAGCCATAATGATTACTTCTCTAGTGGATTTATCAATTACTCAGCTGTGGGAATTGGATGTACTGGGTATACGAGATCCTTGTGAAACTGTCAAGCGTCGGGCTCAAGACTCTGGAGCATTTTTTCAAAACCGTTGCAACTGATGATGAGAGTGGGTATGTTGTTGATTTGTAAGGTTATTTCCTTGATATTCGAGAAATACTGCCAAATATCGGAGTAGACTTTTTCTGCGGCCCGCTCTGTATAAATGACATGATACCTGAAGTCCAGAGAAGATATTTCTATGGATGAGAATTAGTAAACTCACACCGTTCACACTTAAATTTGTCGTACAAACATATACGCTATGGCAAAAGGTCTAGAACATGGAGGAAGCATTGTAATATTTCCATATACCCTAAAAAAACATGGAATTTGCATCCTGTTTGTACTGATAAAAGTAACAAATTGCAAACCCAGATGCATATAAGATGTGGAGTGTTTTCTCTTCTCACTGGTATTCCCATTTGTGTATGCACTACTTCCATCAAAAAACACCTCAGTATTAGATCGCGAAGTGGCATATATCAAACAAATATTGGAAGGAGAACAGGCGAAGTTTCTTACAGTGAATCCAGCATAAACACGGAAGAATTGTAAGATATCAATGGAGATGGAGGTATTTTATATTGCTCCGTTCATTCAGTTCTCATCTATTCTGCACCACAGTTAGTATACTTATGCACTATTTGCAGTAAGACGAATATTTTCTTATTCACAATTCAACAAGAATCAACTTTAATTCAATTTCGAAATAAAACTCACAGATTGTCAATTTTTCTCATTAAAATGGTCATTTCATTGAATACTGAATCTTGGTCCCACTATCCATATTGCATTAGGGAGAATTTAAGTAGACATCCTCTATCATCTTATTTACTATGCTGTTAAACTCTCGAAGTGGAGACATTAATTATACATATACTATACACCATCCTCCTTAAATTTAGAAACACCAGCTAAAGTAGTTGTGCTGTTACATCGTTTTATGTCAATTATTTCTCAATTTCAGGTATCTTGGATACGACGGAAAGATTATCATCTACTTACTGTTGGTTTAACCACCTACAGCAGTGATGACAGGTTTCAAGCTTTACATCTACAGCATTCAGAGGTAAAAACCACTCTATTATTCATGACCTAATTAGATTGTGTATTCCCTGAATACTTCCCAGAGATAATTAAATATGATTTATGTGTATGAGAGTATCAGTTATACTTTAAATTCTCACATATGTGGCAGCTCAAGTTTTGGAAAAACGGTGATGTACTCAAGAAAATGTATAGCTTTCATTAGTTTACTTATGTCAAAGTTTAGATCACTATTGATCATACATAATGGTAAACTATTGAAATGAACGAATACAGATCGCGGCTGAATTATAGATGAAACCCATTTTTTGCAAACAATTTATTCCATATGAAGATTCAGTAATAGGTCTATTTTCAGTAGTAATAACCCAAGGGCATTGATAATTGTTCGAAAAAATTTTATGACAGATGTCGAAAGCTTGTTGCTTGGAAACAGACCGACGCCGTAGGCGGAGGTCTGTTGCCTATAAGCAACAAGCTTGAGAAAGTTGTCATAAAATTTTTGAGCATTTATCAATGTCCGAGGGTTATTCGGATAGAAAATTTTTTGCTTATTATAGAAAAAGAACAGATCTTAAACAATTTATCTAAAGGTGCAATTAACAAAGGAACAATTAGAAAAGTTAAATGTGACATTTCGAAATATTAAATATTTGAAACTTCAAAGTCGAAATAAATCAATATGCATCCATAGCAACGTGTGAAAACAGCCCCAAGGTCTGTTTTCAGTGTAATGTTGACATGATTGGGTTAAATTGTTCATATGATCAAAAATGAGGAAATTTGATTAGTTCTAGGAACTGTCAAAAAATTTTCAACTCAAATGCCGATTGTCTCAATATTGTGCGAAAATTATGACTTCACCAGTTTTGACAAGGTGATGTAATCATTGGATATTTCAAATTGAAATGTGGTTCTTGTAATACCTCATTTAAAAGGTCTTTTGATAATGCATTCAGCAGTATCACACTCAACTGTTGTACCCACGCCCAACTAACAATTTAAGTCATAAATACTCTAGTCTTAGGAACTATAACCTATCCTTGGTAATAATTCCGTGTTTTTCACGAAAATAATACGTAAAATTGCTGTGGTTATAATTACGTTTCCAATCTTACTTTACAGCCGATTCACTGTTAAGTTGCCAATGCTTGTGTTTATGACGTAAATGTTTCAACAGTTTATTACTGATAGGTTTGTGACTTTTTGGTCAGATTTTTGGTATTTTTTTGGAAATCTTTACTTCAAAAATTACTTTTTGGTTTTTTTACCTAAATGAGACATATTCAAAAGAACTACAAAGTCACAATTACCCAATAAATTAACCATGAAGTGAATTTAACTTAAGGGTCGTTATTATTTTGGACGCCATAATCATTATCACTTTCAATTTTGTGTACTTAATTCAAAATTATTGTCGAAATTATACTTCGACCTACTTTTAAGCTCAGAACATTGTTGATATATCATTTTTATGACTAAACTAAATGTAAAAAAAGCCTTTTATACATTTTATCGATTTGAAATTAATTTCTAGACCGCATTACTCTTAACATTTTCATAGAAAAACTGATTATTTTGGAGGCGAATGATAAATTAAGAGCTAAAAGTAGCCATATTATCAGTAAAGTATGCCCGGTTTATTTTTTCGAAGTTAGGGACCTCTGAATTGAGCGTGTTTTACTTTGTATTATTTACCAATATTATATTATTGTGATTATGTATAGCAAGCCACCATAGTTTGGGAGTTTATATCAAAACTATAAAAGATAAAGAAATAAAATATTGTTCCACGTAACGCCGAGGAGGATAGAAAATATGTTGTTAGAATCACTACTTTATTACGTTATCATGACGTAGTTGAAACGGTATTATTACGTCTTTGTGTCCGTCACTGCAACGTTCTCACGACGTTGTAGTTACCATAAATGTGTTCCCCATTATGGTAGTGGTTACGTGTTAACGACGTATTTAGAACGTAACAACGACTAGTAAAAATGACTTGAAGGTTAACTAGATAGTCAGTTTTACGGTCTTACGACTTAAAATGTTAGTTGGGCGACGAGTGAGTTCTTCAAGTACCAAATCTTCCCTTTCTCGAGTCGACCACCAATCAGAAGTCCCTTCCAAATGTCATGGACAACATCAACCAATAGTTCCAAAGATATTACATTATCCCAAGAATTTCAATATGCTCAAGAACCCATTTCAGTCACACCTTCCATACTCATATCTTCTTGCGGAACAATCAATACATGATCCACCACCGGGATAATCGAATAGTGGGAATCGATTTGACGAGTGAATATGCTCGTTTGTAGACGAATGACTCTCGCGCTCTTAGGTTTTCCGTGGGTACAAAGACAACCCGAATCTTCTTTGCCTGCGTGCAATAAACAGCTAATTCTGAATACTGAATGCATCACGTGAATCGCGGACTGAAGTGAATTCACCCTCTTAGGTTTGTGTGGGTACGAGGAAAACCCAAATGATCCTCGCTGGGCAAGTCTCGCGTGCAGTAAACCGACACCCTCACTGTCAACAAATAGCATCCTCTCAGAATGGAAATCGAACGAAATTAACTCCGATCCTCCTGTGTAATCCTGTTGTATCTATTAGTGAGTTTCAAGCATTTGGGTTGATGAGAGCATTGATTGGTAAGAACTCGTTTGCTGAATGTAGTGTTTACAGTATATCTACTATACACTATAACTACCCTTTTATACTCAATAGTGTAACAAACAGAACAATGAATTCGTGGCTGAAAGGATAACGCAAAAAAAAACTCCGACCATCAATACATTGGCAATTGATTCAATTGTTTGTTCACGACCACCTAATAATAAGTCAATATTTTACCTCCTTACTAAAGGTATATGGTACCCATATATCAACTGTCGTGAATTATGGTTCATAATACACTGTAGTGTATTATGGTTCATAATTCACGACTAGAGATGGGGGTACAATATGGAATAAACTATTAAATTTGTGTATTTTGTTTGGGAAATTTGTTTCTGACATATATCGTATCTATAAAATATTGTAATTTTTAGTATTGATACTTTTCATAACGATATTTTCTAATATTAAGTATTTCAAAACAATATATTTATAACGGTACGTTGTATTGATACTTTATACAGTATCGCCCATCTCTATATATGTCAAATTATTTGAAGTAGCTGCCACAACATTTTGAGGTTAGTAATATGCCAAATCGCTACTGACTTTTATTTATTAATAAATAAATTAAGTGTCGTGAACAAAGTATAGTATTCTACTCGCAATTTATGGCCATAATTCACTTGGGTGACTTGCGCCCCTCGCCTACGGCTCGTGACGCAAACGTCACCCATCGTGAATTATGGCTATCATAAATTGCTCGTTTAATAATATACTATAACTAATACCCAGTTATTTATGACACAAGTGCATAGAGTTATACTTTTGCAACGAATGCGCAAAAGTACTTGTGTGTGTGTGTGGTCAGCCTAAGCAGTAGATGTCTGTGTTAGTTTGCTCCTGAAACTACCAAAATTTCAATGGTATGTAGAAATAAGAAATTTATAAAAATTGCTGCCACGTATTATAAAGCAATATACGATCTGTATGTGAACGTAATAGCCCTGAATCAAAAATATAATCAAAATATTTCATTATACAGTGGATATTACAATATAACAACACAAAATCCAAAACATTTAAATACTTATCATCTTATCAGTTGGAGGTTTCACACGATTTTAAAACGATAAAGCGGGCCATACACGAAGAATTTATTTTATTTAAAATGCCACAAAGCCAAGATATATCAACTAAACAATTATTGGATGAAATAGTAAAAAATCGTCTGGAAATTAAGAACTAGGTACATAGATGCCTTAGAAGTTAGACAACAGGTAAAAATTGAAGAGTTGAACAAAAAGGTGGAAACATTAGAGAACGAAAACCGACTGCTGGAACAGGAACTGGAAAAGTTCCAAAAAATCGAAAAGAAAAATAACATTATTTTGTTTGGCCTAACCAATAGAAGCGAGTTGATAAGTAGTCAGAAGGTGTGCCAAGTACTGCACAGTCTTGTAAATATAAAGGTTAGAGAAGAAGACATCAATAATTTTTTTTTTGGGAAAAAGTGACGATAGTCAATTAAAAATCGAGTTCACGAGATTTCTCACAAAAAAAAAGATAAAAGAGCATCTATAAAAGAGAAGAACGTTAGCATTGCGGATGACCAGTCTGTACAACAACGCAAAGAATATAAGCTACTCCGAAAGCATCAACTATTAGCCAAAACTGATGGTAAGAACGATTGCTACATTAAAAAAACATACTTTATGTCGAGGGGGAGTCTTTTGAATACGAAGATCTACTAAAATTAGAAAAAAATAGTGACATCACCACGAAATCAAACAGCAATCCGTCCACACCAATAATCCAAAACTCAAACATTCAAATTCAATACTATTCTGCGATATCTATAAATATTTTCCATTTAAAAGGCACTAGTGCTCTCCTTCCAATGTAAAGGTTTTATCACCAATAGTAACAGCATCCATTATAATTTTTTTGTTGAAAGCGTACTAAAAAGTGAGCTGCGACCGATAGCAAGTTTGTCCATTCCACAAACAAAAAATACCAGACTCGAGAACTTTAGAATAATGACATTTTTTCCAGTGGTTTTTCTTATTGTTCATTAAACCAATGAAGCGGAGCGAATGACGTCTGCAGCGCAAATAAAATTTCATCAGACAATAAGTGCAGGAATTTCGTGTGTGATTTTAATCTCCCATTCTGTTCTCGTCTGCGGCTTCCCTATCTCCAGTTGACTCTCGACCTGAGCCATTATTCCCTTTAATCGAATATCCCAGCGATCATGTCAACCCGTCTGTTGCCAATGGTGCGCACTACTTCGGTATTTTAAAATTTGCATCAGAGGTAAATTAGTACGTTTGTAGCTTGGTGAAATTGGGTGTTACAGTTAGAGGTAGTAGTGAAATGGACACCTGATTTGAATAAAAAAACTGGAGATAAATTGGGTTGGATAGATCTATGTGTAGTTTACTGTCTAAAACGAAAAAAGGTTGCCAGAATATATTTTGTGTCACGGTACGGCAATTGAAGGGAATGTGAGAGGTTGAGATACAGGGGTGAATATGGGAAAAATATGAAAAAAAGCAAATTGAGAACGGTGTCGGATGTAGTAGTGGTTAAGTTGGGAATTTATTCATTTTCTCACAAACTAACTGGAAAATCTTCATGATTCCAAGCGCACGAAAACTTATAATTGAATGAGTTAATCAACTGAATAAAGATAATTGGTTTTTCGTCATGAGAGTTTGAATTGGCATTACATTTTTGAGTGTATTACTGCCGATCAAAGAAAACCCCCGTATTCGAAAAAAAAAAACGAATAATAAGATATTGTGTCTGGTATAATCAAAAATATTAAAAACTGGGATCTTTTTTATGCTACAACCTCGTATTTTGCTCAAAAACGCTAAAAACGATCCTTTTTTCACCCGTATCTGCGAAAAATACCTCAAATGCTAGGAAAAGTTCATAGTATACAAAACTGACTGCTTTAGCCAAGCTTGTAGAGGTTTCGACATTTTACGAAGTCAGTACATTTGTTGTTGATACCCATCAGAGATTATTTGTTCTTACGAAAAGTATAAGAAAGTCGTCAAGGCCAAAAACATATCATTTGCGAAATTGGGCAATGAAGAGTGCGAAATTTGCGAGATATTTCAACTACACAATCCTGAACATACGGCTAACTCCCTGAAAGAAGGTTGCGATGTCTGCTCTAATTGGAATGTACATATTAAGAAATCTCATGATTCCTGGTAGCGGTACTCGTTGGATAAGCGAAAAGCAAAAGACTCATGATAAAATTACCCTCTGCGTGTCAGTCGATTTGCAAAAATCTAAATGCTTCCTAGATTGGAAATGTATAAGAAAACTCTTTTCACCCAAAAACTTATCGCATTTAAAGTTTTGTGCCAGATGGCACAATTACTGATGAAAAATTCTCTTTTGCTGTTTCATGGCAAGAAGCCTGGCCGTGATCAGGATAGCATGATGGGTACTTTTGAATCATTTCCATTCCAATCATCAAGCCATTTCTGCAAAAACTATCACCTTCGAACAATTTTAGCCTGGACATACATTTATGTCTACAGACTCCTTTCACAGTGTGGGAGTCATTAAAACATCTGTAAAAAGTTCATTACCTCAAGGACTTCTTGCAAGCTGTTGAAATGTGTAACAAAAGCTCTGGTTAAATTTGTCTTTTGTAGCTAAAGTTGGAAAATAAACTGCAAAACTGTACATTTCTTCTATTACTGGAATATTAATTAAACGTGATGAGTATGAGTTATATTTTAAAATAAATAACGATTGGAGAAAACTCGATTTTTTACGAAAAAATATATTTTGGCGATGCCAGACCCATCAATAAAATCACAACCTAACGGGTTCGGAAAAAGTAAAGTGGAAAACATCCTAAATAATCTTGGTGATATAATATCAGAAAACAGAGAACAGTTTTAACTGAAACTAGCTGAAAAACACGTTTCAATATAAAACAATGTTAATATGTTTCTATTTAAACTCAATTATCAGATATTATTTTCGTATATTTGTGTATAATATTAAAATAAAACTGTTTATCTGCTTTATTGTAATTGGATTGCATGAAATCACTCGTCAACTTTCTTTCTCCTATTATATATCCCAATTAATATAGTTGTAATCACCAAATTATCAAAACTGTCCCTAGTAAAAGGCATTATTTTCCATAACGATATTCACCGTATGGGTTTTTATTTAGTGGAAGTGATAACATATGAAGGATTTTACATAAGAAAATAAATTTGCCATTCTATTTTTTCTACTGTAATACATGTTTTACACTGTGTTCGTGTCCGGTTTCAGCATACGCGTGATATTGTACAATATTTGCAATTGAATGATTTTGCACTTCAATATTTGTTTTTTAGTCCTTCTTGTCAAGTCTTCGAAGACTTAGGAATAACATTATTGTGCTAAATCATTCAGCTGCAAATGTTGTATTAGTATATAATATTATAGGGAATTACGGTAGGGAAATAAGAAGCCAAACAATTTTATTTTGTTAAACTTACATTATATTTAACCTTGAAGTTGTGACGCGTTTCGCTAACACAGTAGCTTTTTCAAACGAATGGAGGTATAATGAGAAACTTTTAATTTATACAGTGCTTTAATACTAAATTATACGAATATTTAACCTTTTCGCTGCGGCGAGATCGAAAGGGCTTTGATTCCCTCAGTGCTGCGCTAATAGACGTCATCCGCAGTGAAGCGTCAAAATTTGTCATTTAAGCTATTATTTATTTATTAATCATCACAGCTAAATTAATTTTGGTATTTTATGGTTAATTTAATATCGAACAATAAAATAAAAAATAAATAAAAAAAAATTATCAATCTTCAGAGTCACTTTGTGTCAGGATTTCCTCTAATTCGGCAGTGGTATAATATGCCCCTCTTCCAGGCGGCAGGGGTATATTTGACATAGTTATTACTGGAAAATTGAATACATATTATAACTATTCCAGCTCTATCCAATCAAAATAATTAGCTTTTATTCAATAATCACTGTACCGGTACAATTCGCCCACAATAACTACGTTTTATTACTTTATTATTACTAAACGTCGCCCACTGCTTCACTACTGGACACTGACTAGCTCAGACACGTCCAAACGTGTTATGTTATCTATGGTCCAAACTAGTAAATAAATAACTGACATTCGTTATACACAAATATGCGCCCACAGCAGCGCAACGGCAAGACCTTTCGCAAAAATGCGTTATCCGCAGAGGTGACACGAAAATGAAATGACGCATTTATGCGCCATCCGCAGCGAAAGGGTTAACAATAGAATTATAATCTATTTACAAGGAAATGAAATGAATTTCTTCAAATATGGGATTAACTAAAGTATTTAACAAGTTCACCTGAAAACTCATTCACAACAATCCTACAGGAACATTTCTAGGTGAAAAGGTTTACCGCGTAGTAATATAGAGAAATTCCCCTGTATAAAATATAATCCAATAGGAACTGGATATTTCAATGGAATGATTCGGGAGAAAGAGAGAGTTATATCGGTGCCCTGAATTTCTAATTAATCAAGTGCTCTCTCCTAAATCACGTGGGCGTTCTTACTTGTCGTTTGAAAATCGATGATGCCAGACATACTGATTTATCCTCGTTTTTGTGCTTTATTTTCAGCTTACATGATTGGCACTGAACATCAACACTAAAACTTTACACTATCTAACGTGATTTTCGATAACAAAGCTATCTTACTCAGAGAGTGATGGTATGGTCAGGTAGGGAAAGAAATGTGTTTTAGTGTTGGCGTAATGATAGTGAAAAGTAACAGTGTTCAGTGTAAAGTATCGCTAACGACGGTTCTCAACTTACCCTCTTACTTTTTATGAGGTAGCTGCAATTAATTGATAAATAAGTGTGCATATTCCAATGAAAATTATTATAATGGAAGAAAAATACTAAGCCGACTGTGAAATGGAGGATAACTTATTTTTGTACTCTATATACAGGGTGGGGCAATCTTCTGACATCGGTGGATTACATCGTTGTGGTGATAGATAGAACTTTATAGTTTTGTGTGAGCTAATACAGTTACTGTGAGCACATTTTGAAAATACTTTCGATTCTACAGGGTGTTCCAAAACCACGTAGCAGCACAAACTTACATTTTTTTTAATGAAACGTAGTATATTTTGTTTAAGAATCGAAAAGATCTCACCGAGAGCGTTACAAAAATATAGCACTCTAATATATTATAAGGGTGTTTTACAAAGATATGGCCAATTATTAGCAAAAAAGACCTCCTCTTCAACACTCTGCAGAACAGTAAATTAAAACAAATCAACAGGTCTTTGTGTTCAAGTGTTATACACACATCATTGGCTGTACTCAGTATTAATTACTTTTTTCATCTGTGGCTTCTTTAATACAGGGTGGAACAAAACGCAAATCAAGCAATATCTCAAAATTTTTAAATGAATCACCCTATAAGTCTTTTTACAATTTGTTAGTACAATTAAAAAACTTTCAAACGATGTAGTAAACTTAGGGCATTAGTTAATGGAAAATCGTAGATATTATATGATATTGGTCAAAAACAAGTATTTTACATATACAAATTAAATGGTATTAAATTTTTACATGCAACATCTTGTGAATTTAAACATTTCTAAGGCATAAATTCTAATCGTAATTTTGGATGCATCTAAAATATCTTTTGGGCGACGACCCAGCACTGTAGTGGAACGCGTTCAATGCGATAATTACAGTCAAGCAAGGTCGGACATGGTTAGTACTTGGATGGGTGACGACCATGCCAGGGAAAACCATCGTATGGGGCCCGTACAGCCTGCAGCGGACTAGCATATCACAGCTCGCAGGCATTATACCAATGAGCACGAGGTATAATGTAGATATGCCGTCTTTCGGAGGAGACGTAAAACCGAGGTCCCGAGTTCATGGATGTTGGGCTCGTTAAAGAACGCTACCACTGGTTGGAACACTAGTGGGTTCGCCAAAAATTTCCGGTTAGGGGTAGAGTGCTCCCGGCGTCGGTGATTAGCCTCAGTCGCAGAAATAGACCGACGTTAAATAACAGAATAAAAAATAAAATATCTTTGATTTCTACTCTTACCATTAGAGGAAGGAAAGAAGGAATTATGTTGGAAGAAATATTTTTGTTTACTGTAAGTAGGCTAATGTCATTATAGTAGGTACTAATAAATATAAAAACAGTTTGTAGTCTTTACGAAATAATTACTCAAGTCACCACAAACGGTATATCTTAGTTATGTAAAATGCAAGCTTGTAATTCATTTTCCAACTTTTTCTATTTTTGAAAAACTAACAATTATGAAAACCAACATTATAAGAACACTCACATTTACATAAATGAACATTGATATTCTATAAAAAGTATAGTAGTTTATGCTAAGTGTTCAAAATGGCGATCATTTACTTCCATACAATTCTTTTCAAAAACGAGGGATCTTACTCTTTTCAACATAGCTGGAGTTATTGTGGAAAATGCGTTACGTTTGATACACAAGTTGCTTGATGTATCCCCATAAAAAGAAATCCATCGGTGTGAGATCTGGAGATCGAGGAGGCCACGAAATTGGTCCACCACGTCCTATCCACCTGTCGGTAAAATTTCTGATATACAGATGCTCCATCTTGTTGGAACCACAAGTTAACTATTGTGTTTGAATCAACTTCCTGAACACAAACGAAGAATACAGCAATATTTCTTTGACATTTATTAGTAGATACTATTTTGATAGTAGCCCACTTGATATAATCAAAAATATGGCTTGATTATGTTTCGCCCATTCTCAAACAAGCCTATAATAACAATTCTTGAAAGTGAAACATGAATCAATATGAAATTTACTACGGTATTAGCGAACATTTTATTTCATTGATTAGATATTGTAGATGCATCCATAATTACGATTAAAATATATGCCTTAGAAATGTTAAAATTCACAAGAGGTTGCATGTAAAAATTTAATACCATTTTATTTGTGTATGTAAAATACTTGTTTTTGACCATTATCATAAAATATCTATGATTTTCCATTAAATAATGCCCTAAGTTTACTACATCGTTTGAAAGTTTATTAATTGTACTAACAAATTGTAAAAAGACTTATAGGGTGATTCATTTAAAAATTTTGAGATATTGAGTGATTTGCGTTTTGTTCCACCCTGTATTAAAGAAGCCACAGATGAAAAAAGAAATTAATACTGAGCACAGCCAATGATGTGTGTATGACATTTGAACACAAAGATCTGTTGATTTATTATAATTTACTGTTTTGCAGAGTGTTAAAGAGGAGGTCTTTTTTGCTAATAATTGGCCATATCTTTGTAAAACACCTTTATAATATATTAGAGTGCTATATTTTCGTAACGCTCTCGGTGAGATCTTTCCGATTCTTAAACAAAATATAGTACGTTCCATTAAAAAAAATGTAAGTTTGTGCTGCTACGTGGTTTTGGAACACCCTGTAGAATCGAAAGTATTTTCAAAATGTGCCCTCAGTAACTGTATTAGCTCACACAAAACTATGAAGTTCTATCTCTCACCACAACAATGTAATCCTCCGATGTCAGAAGATTGCCCCACCCTGTATAAAAATTGGCAATGCCTTGCATTATTTTCTCATAAACGAACACTTGATTTCGAAAGTATACTTTCCCGAAAGTATCGATAAATTCACTTCTCATACTCATTCAAATCAAGACCTCAAAAAAATTTCCAATGCATCTAAAAGTCGAGTGCATTTCAAAATCAATTCGTCATGATGTG
>CAJUYI010002637.1:19280-29596 GCA_910591695.1 Galerucella pusilla | reverse complement strand
ACTTTCTTTTAAAATAATATTCCCGATAATGTTTCTAAGAAAACTTTGCATAGCTGCAACTCATTCGTTCAATACAAAATGTACCTTACGGTATACCTTCTTAAAATATATTTTGGTACGTCTATGAAATCTACTTAAATGAATGATTTATTACTCCTTGTCCTTTCTATATAGACTTTTATAAACAGCACCTGAAACCCAAGAAATCCAAATTTTGTAACTATAAGAGAGACCTTATAGGTAAGTATACCTTTTTTACTAGCCAGTTCCCGACATCCCTCTTCACCCCTATTGACATAACAATCATTAGAGGATGATAGATCGATGGATCCAGCACCAACTAAGGAACTGGTGCTTTAATATACTCTAGCTAGGTATAAAAGCTTAAGAAATTCCAAACTTTAAATCGTAATCTTTTAAAAATATATATTATGACCGCCATCGGTCAATGAAAATTCCCGTTATCCGATTGCATAAATATGAAAATCTTAACAAAATACTCACGCAAGGTTTAACTAGAAAGATATTACGTGTAACTGAGTCCGGAGTGCCGCGATGTGTGAACGTGTACGGAATTTTAGAATATATCCGACACAATAATACGAATGCTCGTATATATCATCGAACATTCTTGTACTGGAGATGGGTAATTGGCATTCTCGAAACTTGCTGCAATCGTTGTCTCAAACTCAAAACGACGTGGATCGTACTCGATGAGACTGAACGGCGGCGACTACGCGAGAAATGCAAATCAGTTTTCGGAATTACTAGTCTTTGGAGATATGAGGATTAAATATAAAGTTTATAGACAATTCCCTTCAATATGTATATAAAGATAGTATAAACCGCTTGAATTATTTTGGATTGTTAAGAAGATTCCATCACTTCCTTTTTATTGATGTTATTACTTTAGACTAGAGATTCTAATACTTTTGTTAAGTCAAGTAGTAGAGTTATTCTAAAGTCAGTCTCATGACCATAAAATAAAGCAATGCTGTGAGATATATTTTTATTAAAATTTTATTGTTAGGCTCACTATACAAATAAACTGTTGTTTTTAGAAAGTTAGAAAAGCTGGAAAAAAGAAAAATAATTGAAACCACTTTATGTATTACTTTTAAGAAAATATAGAATACCAAGCAACGTAGCAGCCAGTGTCTAATACACACAATACAATGGAATAATCCCAACTACAATATTTGGCATGATATAACGATGTACCCGGTCATTTATTAACGCATTGTCATAAACAGTATATTGAAGTATAAGTGGATATTAAGGTCTTCAAAACACGCGCGATTTTTCAAAATGGAGCAAGTGTTTTATAGTCTGTTTCTTATTGTCTGACAGCACGCGAAAAGGTCACAGATGCTAGTCAGGTAGTAAACCATAAGCGTCACCGTTCATCTAAGGAATTTATTTACTAATTAATTTTATACCCGATCTGATATATAAAGGTAATATGAATCTAAATTCGGTTAGTTAAAGCAACTTGATAATTTCCAAGAAAAATTACAATAGGGTCCTACTAGGGATTGTCCTAATGACTACTTAGAAATTTTGCAGGTATATACGGTGAAACTTGGTCTCGCCCAAATTTGTATAATTTGTTTTGCTCAGAGTCGCTTACGTTCCATAAGTGTTACTGTGTTGTGAAAAATGTCTTCAAGTTTCACCCCAGTAAAGTGTAAGAGCGTGCTTAGCTTACAAACGAAGACTGTAGTGTTAAATGTGCATGATGCTGTTGTACATCAAATGCCGGCTGCTACTGTTAGAAATATAGTTTCGACATGATTCAATATGACAGGAGTTAGTGAATCTACTATTTACAGCCTTCTAAGGGAGAGGAAAAATGGAAATATATCTCCACCTAAAAAGTCAACTGACCACTTGACCTTGATGAACATATGCAAAATACAATAAGACGAAAAGTACACGAATTATATTTTAAAAAAGAGATCCCAACCCTCGACATAATTCTAAGAATGGTAAAGGAGGACGAGAATTTGCCTGACATAGGGCGAAAAAATTTGTGGAAAATATTACACAAATTAAATTTTACTTGGGAGAAATTATAAATACTGGTCTATAACTACTACAACAACAAGAAATGGAAATCATAGATGGAAATAAGAACTAAATGTCAAATGGTTGAATTCGTGATGTATATCATAGATATGTATATGATGTATACCTTGCGTTGTCATGGAAATCATAAACTAATTTGTATTTTGATAGTTCAACCTTATTGAGTTCTGTGAATGTCAATAGTATTAATTTGAATACCTATTTTTTTATCTATGGTCCAAGATACTAAACAGTATAAATTGTGCGTTCCCTAACATCTCTATTTTCTCCAAAAATATCACTTTCTTTTGTTTGTGCATCATTTGTAGTTACTAGATGTACTTCTCAGCAGTTCGCGCTGGTCTATGTCACTAATATTATTTTTCACTTGTTACAGGTGAAGCTGAAGATTGGAACAGCGATCCAGCCGACAATGCTGCTTCCTCGAATCCACCATCCAAATCCCCACCACCGAAAACGTCTACAACAGAAGAAAACGCCATTAAACACGAACCGGATGAAAAACCCCCTCGAATTCGGTTAAAAGCCAACCTAGCGACAGATCCAGCTCTACAAACTCAACCTCTAACCCTAACGAATCCCAAACTTGAATCGGAATTCTCCAGCGGCTATCTCACAGTGCTCCAACCGGCTATCCAAAGCGCTTTGGCTTCTAGAAGGTTTTTTCTTCCGAACATCATCCCGGAAACACAAACCGAAGAATCTCGACAACCCACCGTTCCCATATTTCAATGTTCCCCATGCGGTATAAGGTTTTCTTCTTTGAGCACTCTAGAAGCACACCAAACCTACTATTGTTCGCACCGAACTAAAACCGCAACGGACGACGATGCCAAATCAGTTACCGACCCGAACGGCAACCAGTCAGACGCCGATCTATCCGAACCGCCTACCAAGAATATCCGCAGCGGGAAACAGTACACGTGCACGCATTGCTCTTACAGCGCCGACAAGAAGGTCAGTTTGAACCGACATATGAGGATGCATACTGTGTCGCCCAGTCGTAGTCCTTTGAACATAGTAACTACGCCGAATGGGGAGAACAGCAGCGGTGTTAGTACAGATAGGTACTGCGCGGAATGCGATATAAAGTTCAGCTCTCAAAAAACGTATCGTGCTCACAAAATGCATTACTGCAACTCCAGGCATACGGTGAAACCTTCAACAACTTCTACGACCACAACTACCAAGGCTTCATCCAGTACTTCGGGATCGTCTCCTACGTCTCCTGTGGATTCTAGACCGTGCAGATCACCTTCGTCTCCTTCTTCACAAACAGCTTCACAACAACCATTTTTAGCATTACCTACTAACCCTATAATAATCGTGCCATACTCTTTATTTAGAAGCGCTAGTGTCTTTCCAGCTCTGTCAGTACCTTCAGGACTACCAAATCCTGATACTCCTTGTTTTCTTCTTCCAAACGGTACTTTGCAACCTATGACGAGTGCTTTAACAAATCAACAGCAATCAGCTGATGCTAAACCCAAAGACCCTCCTGTTAGAGAGCTTCCATCGTCGATACCATTAGATTTAAGCATCAGAAAATCTCCGGATAATAACGATCTGATTATAGATTTTAGTGATGATCAAGGAAGGATCACCCCGATACAGTCGGTTAGTCCGGAAAAAAGTAAATCGTTACATTCTTCGCAAAACTCTCCTCCAACTACTCCGGTGTCTCGTTGTGACTCTTCTCCATCGCCTAAAAGTAAAGAGGAAGCTTCCAGGAGCGCTAGTCCGAAGAGATTAAGATCTGTACTGAAACCCACGCAGGAAAAATCCAGAACGAGTCCTGAAACTAATAATTTTCAATCGTTCGAAGGGAATCCTTCTTTGCATCCTCTATTGATAAGAGGATCTTTGCCGCTACTACCACCTGACGTGCAATTGAGACTAGAACCTCCTTTGCCAGCTGTAATGCCTCAAGTTTTGGTGAAACAAGGTGTGTCCAAGTGTAAAGACTGTAACATAGTGTTTTGCAAGCTCGAAAATTACGTTGTACATAAAAAACATTATTGCTCCGCTCGAAATCAAGACGAGAACTCATCAAAATTCTCCGGTAGCCCGCCCGTTAGTCCCGGTAGCATAGAAGCTACCAGTCCGGCAGGACAATACCAACAATTGATTTGCTTGGCCTGCGGTATCAAATTCACATCGCTGGATAATCTCAATGCTCATCAAGCTTATTATTGTCTTAAAAGGGGCGAAGTGGAGGTGAGAAAATGTGGAAAGTGTAAGGGGTTGGCGGAACCGGGTCATCAGTGTATTCCTCACGGGGGTAATTTATCAGGGTGGAAGTGTCCATGTTGCGACGTCGTCAGCCTTACAGCGAGTGCAGCTCAAAGGCATATGGAATCTCATACTGGGGTGAAGGCTTACAGATGCACCATATGTCGGTATAAAGGGAATACTTTGAGAGGGATGAGGACGCATATTCGAATGCACTTCGATAAGAGATCTTCTGACTTACAGGTAATTTTGAAGGTTCAGTATAATGTATTTTTTCCACTACTAGCTGTGAAGTTGACAATTATTGCTTCTTATAGCCAAATGAGAAATTGAATTTCTCTATTACTGGTTAATACTTTTTGGACATTATTCGAATATTTTGAGAATTCACGGGTTCAACAAAAACTTGTTCAACATAATTTTGTATACCCAGGAGATTGTCTTTAACATATTTGCAGCTTGAAATTACCTATCAAGATAGAAGTATTTGAATAAGGATGACATCAGTTTGAAATTCGCGCTCAACCAAAAATGACTGATGACATAACGAGTACGTTCATAATATATCGAAAACTGACAGTGTACTTGTCAGTCGGACGACGGAGTAAACGCTTCTCGTGGTGCGTTTGTGAATTATTTTGAATTTTTGTCTTTTTATTTTGCTAGTAGTGGAAAAAATTGTATATACACCATGGTGGTGAAGCCTCGCACCTTATTCCCTCGCGAAATAATTTTGGTGCTCGGTCAATAATAATAGTCTTCGCCATCTTGGTGTATAATAATATACTATTATTTGCTCAGTTGTTATCCTTTTTCAGAATAATGACTCTCATACTTACAGGTTGTAATGATTCGGGTTGTTGTTGAACTGTATTGAGTGGTTGACACTTTTCTTTTTATTCTCAGTAATAATACAAGAGAGTGAGAATCTGACACTTGCTAGGCAAATAGAAACCACAGTGATTATTCCCGAGAATAATCACAATAGATTTATTCCCACTATAATAATGATATAATTGGTTGAAACTTACCCTTGTGACAAATAAAGAAGCATTTCATTGGTTTTAAGAAACGTCAAAAAATAATCACGTAAAAACAGTTGACTTAAAACTGTACCTAAACTTCGGTCAGCTCAACTGGGAAAGCCTGGAAAACACCCGAGGCGCCCCAGAAAAGCCTAGGAAAACCCTGTGCCGCCCTGGGAAACCCTGTGCTACACCGGGAAAGCCTGGAAATACCCTGTGTCATCCCGGGAAAGCTTTGCGCTGCCCTGGTAAGTCCATGTGGCGCCCCATGATAACCTGGAAAAGCCCGGGAAAACCTGGAAAAACCTGGGAAACCGCGGGAAAGCATGGGAAACCCCCGGGAAAACTTGGAAAACCAAGTCATGATATTGTAAATTCAAATTTAACTCGAATGCAAAGCTATATAAAAAGAACATTTCCTTGAATACTATCCACCCCACATCAATCTGAAGGTGTCAGAGGGACGTGTTTGTGCTCGTATGTAGAGGTTACCACTTCAACCATCCATCCCACCCAGTTTTTCAAATGGAACACCCTATCTGTATCTGTAGAGTAGGGAGGGTGAGTGTGTAGGCTCATAGCACTTAGGCCACATGTGACCCATTGACTGACACATGTGACCCATGACTGACACATGTGACCCATGTGACCCAACTCCCGAGGAGTTGTCCTCCTAGGTCATTGTCCATCCTGTCCTTCTCAAGAAGGTGGACAGGTCACTAGGAGACATCTCCTTTATATCGGCAGGTGTAGGCCAAGACTCACCGAACACACTCTCTTATTGACGATAACTCTGGACACTCGCATAAGACATGCTTGACAGTTTCATTTTCCTGTTCACACATCCTGCATAGAGGTGTGTCTACTAGCCCCATAGTATGGAGGTGTTTCCTTAGTTGACAGTGACCAGTCAGAAATCCTACTGTTAAACGTAGGTTTTTCCTGGTCATCGCCAAATACTTCTTCGACGCCAGCTTCCCAAGGTCGCCCAGGGTGATCCTGGCAAGACTGCATCATTTGATTCTATTCCATCTTTTAAGGGATTGAGCATGGGTGTAGCGTTTGGCTAGTTCCACAATTGTCGAAGTCGTTAGGCCGTGGGTGTCACTGGGTCCTAGAATTTTTAGTCCAGCGGCTTCCCTGGCTCAAGAATCAGCAATGCGATTTCCTTACTCCTGTCGTGACCTTTAACCCACCTCAGGATAACATTGTTATCTGCCGAGGCGTCAGCTAAATCTTGGTGGCACTCTAGTATTAGCCTCGATATAACACGTTGTCTGTTCAAGGCTAATAGGGCTTGTCTACTATCAGTACAGATTATTATGTTTTTGCCAGAAGTTCCTCTTCTGGTTAGTTCTTTTGTGGCAATTGAGATACCAGCCAGTTCTGTTTGAACCACGCTGGTATTATTGTTTCCCATTCACCACTAAATCTCTAGGCTTAGTGCTCTCGAGTACATCGTGAGCCTTCTTTCATTTTTGAACCATCTGTTTATATGCGTATTGCATTTGCAGCATCTGGCTCTGTGTTCTGTTTTATTTGAATTTTGTAGGGTTTGTTAAACAAAAACCTGGGTTCAATTGCTTCGTTGGCTGCCTGCAGCAGTGGTAGCGCAGTGAGCGCTTCCTGCCATAGGCTTAACCTCAATTGGCCCACTCCCACTTCGGGGTTTACACCAGCCGTGTGCAATCGTACCATAGCCATTAACGCAACCTCCTTGACGTGCAGGTCCAGAGGGGTCAGACCAGTAATTAGTTCCATTGCTGCGGTTGGTGTTGTTCACATGGCTCCTGTGATATTCAAACAAGCCATTCGCTGTATTTGATATAATTTTTGGATGGCCGTTGCTTGTAGAACCTTCGGTCCCCATGCAATTGCTTTATACGTTAACATGGGTCTTATTATTGCAGTGTAGATCCAGGTGACCACACGGGGTGACAGACCCCATGTGCGGCCCACTGTCCTCCGACACTGCTCATAAGCCACATATATGCTCTTTTTGCTCTGCTGTGTAGATGAGAGTTCCATGTTAGTTTCCTGTCGAGGGTAATACCATGGTATTTCACCTCTTCCGAAAAGTTTAGTTTGCTTTTGAAGATTTCGGGAGGTTTCAAACCCGATAAACTTCTTTTTCTGGGATTGATCGACAGTGAGTGTTCCTTACACACCCTATACATTATTTTCTTCTAAAAGACGATTACCAAATGTGATATCATGTTACTAGATTTGCTCTTAATCTGTCCATTGCCAACGATCTGGAATAATAACCTCAAAGTTGATATTGAACGATCAATTTTTCTTTTTCAGGAAGAAAAATACATATCCTACATCCTAGAAGATGAAGGTTCGAATACCGTAGAGGTGAATGTAACATCGGCTGAATCCTCTGAAGAAAAAGTATCTTCCCCCACCGTAGAAGCCAACATTTCAGAGGCTCTACACTACTGTCTCCATTGCTCTTACAATTCCACATACAAAGCCAACGTGATTCGACATATGAAGCTGGTTCACGACAACGTTTTAACCGACGAAACACATTCGAACGGCTTATCAGACAAACACAAATCAATGCCCGTGCTAGATGACGAAGAAGAGGAGATTTTAGTAAAAAAAGAAGCCATAGAACCGGAAGTAATAATAGCCCAAGGCGAAGAACCTTTGATAAAAGAAGAAGTGATCGTGAAAAATGTAAAAAGTAAGTCTATCGACGAGGATGAAATCGTTCAAGAAGCAGCCAGATCGGGTGCTAGATACTGTAACTCTTGTGACATTTATTTTAATTATTATTCGACGTTCGTGGCGCACAAAAAGTTTTACTGTTCGAGTCACGCCGGCGAAATATCGAACGCAGCTTCGAATAATATCAATAACAATAATAATAATAATAACAATTCGGCCACTCGTACAGCCGAGGCCTCCGTGCTTTAAGATAGCTGCTTAGGATGTTTTTAGAGTTTTTCAGAGATATAAAAAAAGAAGACAGATTAGAAACGGTTTGTTTTGTGTTTATATTGTTACCAATTTCAAAATTTCGACCAATTTGCGATTGTTTTGAACAGATTGCGACTGGTACTGAGATAGACTACAGAAGAACAAGACCAGAAAGTGAAAGAGGTGTTTATTGTGCGCAGAGAGCAATACGCAAGACAATAGACATTTGACAAGCAGTAAGTACTTATCGATCGTACTTGCGTGTAAAAGTGAGTTTTATAATGTTCTTGGCTAAGTGTCGTCATCAGAAAACGTCGTCACTTTTGCAGTTTCGCTTCCAAAGCGAGACTCGCGACAGATTTAGGCTAAACTCAGACGGACCACAGCGACGCGACACGACACGTACTTGCGTGTAATCGTGAGTTTTATAATGTTCTTGGCTGAGTGTCTCCATCGGAAAACGTCGTCACTTTTGCAGTTTCGCTTCCAAAGCGAGACTCGCGACAGACTCAGGCTAAACTCAGACGGACCCCAGCGACGCGTCACAATACTTCATAAATGTGGTTGTTAGTGGGTGGAGGTCGTGGTTATATTAAAAATGCAAAAGAATTAGAGCAGTACTCAGACAAACAACTTCTTGTAGTTGATCTCAGCGACGGTGGGTACCTGTTGACCGTATCACCCACAAAATAGTCGTTGTTGGAGGTTCAATGCAAAACACATGTATGACAGATCGCCTTCGCGATGCGACAATTGGCTACTCCTCGTTTCTCCATACTGAAACACTACCGAACACCATTGTCGTTAATTGAAGTCGTCTTTAACGACAGATGACGACAACAAAAACACAAACTAGTTGCATCGCTCTGGTCCAACTGAGTTTAGCCACAACCACATTTATAAAGTAGTTGCCATGACGCGTCGCTGTGGTCCGTCTGAGTTCAGCCTTAGTCAAAGACAGAGATCGTCTAACGATCTCGCATCGCTTTGTCTGCTTCGAACTGGCACATATAAGAAAGCCTAAGGTGCAATTCACATAAAACGGAGGACGTATGTCTATATCGCGAGTTGGCGTGGATGACCTTTGCCACGTTTCTTTGTAGTTTCTGGTAGCGTATGGAAAGAAATATGTTGTGTAGTCTTGAATCAAGCAACAAGCTCGGACTTTCGTCTCTGTCGAAGCCTGAACCGCCACCTTCAGACATCAGTCATGGAACTCATAGGGAAATAGATTCAAAACTGTTTATTGTCTTTAACGCTTCAATGGAGATCTATTTCTGGGATTTAAAACAATCGCAAATTGATTTAATAATCTTCAGATTTGTTTGTTCAGTACGTTTTTTTCAGTTATTTAGAAAGTGGTGGAACAAGAGAGTATTAAAAGTTTAAATTTATCGCGCTATACACACACACGCAACAGTTTCCAGTCCATCCTTTCCAGATTAAATCCCTATAGAGCGTTCCATTCCATAAACCTTTCCACATCTAACATCTTTCGCGTCGTATGCGTTTCTGGCCTTATTAGCTAGTAGCTAAGTCTTAGTCATGGTCTATGTCTTCTGCAGTAGTTTCACTCCTAGCTGTTTACACTTGAAACCCCGACTCATTTTGCTATGGATGTCACGAGCTTTCGCCTAGGTGGAACCATTGAATTCTCTCCTGCTAACGACCAAAAGCCTTGTCACCTGATTTTTTGTCATTCTTTTTGGAGTTGGTTCGGAGTGTCTTCCTTTTGTTTGGGCATCCTTTGCAGTTCGCTTGGTGTACTTCCTAGCAGTTCGCGCTGGTCTATCTCTCGGTCTTGTGCACTTCTTTGAAGCGTTTTTTGTGTCGTTTCATTTTCTTTACGTAGTTCCTTCTTTCCTTTTCCCACCTGTTGGATCTTCTCTCTCTCCAATTGCGCTGTTGCTGTTGCCAATGAAATATAGAAGCTACTAGCGCCTTTTCAAATTGAGTTAATTTTCAGAGTCTACCTCTGGGTCTTGGGCACTTCTTGGAAGCGTTTTGTTTACTTGTGTCGTTCCATTTTCTCTTCTTAGC
>CAJUYI010002637.1:0-19270 GCA_910591695.1 Galerucella pusilla | reverse complement strand
TTGGAAGCGTTTTGTTTACTTGTGTCGTTCCATTTTCTCTTCTTAGCTCCTTCTGTCTTTTCCCCACGTGCTGGATTTTCTCTTTCCAATTGCGCTGTTGCCGTTGCCAACGAAATATGCAACTTACTAGCGCCTTTTCAAATTAAATTAATTTTTAGTATATCTATCTATTAGAATTTGACCTCCTCGAACGTGCTAACACTTAACGTGTTGCTGATTTATTCCTATCTTGAGTTAATTCACAGTTCAATAAATCATACCCACTTAACGGTTTTATCAATTTCATTTAAATTGTACCATAACCTACATACAAATTCCAGAGAAATTTGTTGATTTTTGATAATCACGATTATATTTCTAGGATTTATATTGATAAAATCTGTCACTGTGCAAGATTTTGGGTGAATGATAAGTATTATCGATAGATATAGATTTCGGTTGGATATTTGGCACGTTTTTGATGACAGACATTCAGATCCGTTCCAGGTCAAGGCTGTCTTTTTTGAAATTGTATCTTCAGATATGTTTCTTCTATCAGAAGTATGAGTGCTGAGTAAATTTTAACACTACTAGTAGTATTTTGTATAAAACATTCTTGAGAGCTACTAGGCGACACATCATCTAGTGAAAAGACCTAGAATCTGCCTCAAACTATGCCTTGGTTCACGAACTCAATTTTTTTTCTCGAAATTCAGATCAGAGACTCTCGAAATTTTGAAATTAATTTTGAATTCCTGGCCCTACTAGGGGGCTATCCATTAATCACGTCACACGAGTTTTAGGACTTTTTAACCCCAAAAAAATATTTCAAGAACAATTAGTTTCATATTTTTATTTAATACAATTTAATAAAATATATTTTAGACAACAAAGAGAACAAACAACCAGTTAGGAAGCAATAAACATGTAACGTCACAAAGCTTTTGACCCCCCCTTTGTCCCATGTCACACAAAGTCACATTCCAGTGATACCCTGTCCCCCTATTAATGCGTGATGTAATTTCTGGATGACCCTTAGTTTTAAAAATTAATGAATTCAATCACTTACCCTTACAAATATCTGCAAAAAATATAAGACATTATAAATAATGAAAAATATGTAATATTTGAAGCTTAAACAAACAAAACAAAAACTGATGTGATTTGTGCAATAATTATGTAACATTTCTAGTCTGTCTGGATCTTACAAGATGTTATGAAGTATGTTATATTCAGGCCAGTCCTCTTTGTGTATACGTACAACTAATTTTACAGCCGCCAATAGGTAACAAATAAAAAAAATACTTGACTTTTTAAAAATTTAAATTTCGTTGAAAAATCTTCCTCTACATTTTTTATAGTTCTATGGTTTGTTTCTGTATCTTTTGGCAGCTAAAAACTATCAATAATATCAAATATTTTTGCACCCAACTGTTAAATTCAGTTTTTTTGGAAATTTAACAAGAAATACACAATTTTTGAACTTTTAAATCTCAAATACTTTTTATCAACACCTCGTATACTGAAAATTTTAGTCGCATCGTTAGATTTCGTGTAGGGGTCACCACGTATCATGGGTGTATCATGCAGTTTGTAAAGGGTGTTAGCTAATTTGTAAAAATTTTCATTTGCCATAGGCGTACGATGCAATTTTTTCAAAGGAGTTAATTTGTGAAAATCAATTAGTTTGTGAACACGTTTTATATCATGTGTGTACGATAAACTTATTGAAGAGGGTTAGTTTATTCGTAAAAATACCATTTACCAGTGGCGTACAATGAAATTTATCAAAAGGGGTTTATTTATTAGGGAAAATTTTCATTTGCCATGGGTTTACGATGATATTTTTAAAAGGAGTTGATTTATTTGTGAAAATTTTCCATTTACCATGGAAGTATAATTAAATTTTCATGAAGGATCAATTAATTTGTAAGAATTTACTAGGTATATATTATTTATCAAAAAACCGATTACCATGCAGCAGGGGAGTACGATATGATTTTGAAAGAGGTGAATTTGAAAAAAATTCAATCTACCATGGGCGAACAATTAAATTTTCATAAAGGCTTCATTTCTTTGTGTTTTTACTTGGTTCGACATGATTTCTTGTTCTTTTTTTTAATGTGAAATTAATAATATAATTTTTCAAGTATTTCTTGGACAATAATTTCAATTGTTACCTATTGGCGGCGATAAATCGACAGTTGTTTATATGAATCAATTTGACTAATGATTATTACGTAATAGGTATGTTAAATGTTTTTCTTGTATATAAAATATGCAATGACTACAAATTTGTTTTTTTTTTTGTATAAATTGAAGATTTATAATTTGTTCGTTTATAATTTTTCCAGTATATATTGAAAATATACTATGCCAAAGGATTAAAATTAAAATTGTGTTTTATTACATTTTCCTCAATCCCAAATTTCCATCGAACACACGCGTGAAGTTTTTAGTTCAAAAATTGATGTGGAATTTGGAAAAATTACAATTTTGGAAAAATTCGGGTCAAAACCAGTGGTAAATTTACACCAGTAGCAGTCGGGGCTAGTGCCCATGGCGGCAAATTTATCAGGGCGGCAAAATTTGGAATTGTGAATTTGAGTAAAATTTCAGTGATTAGATGGGGCGGCATTTTCTTCAGTGTCCAGGGGCGGCAATAAGTTTAAAACTGGCCCTGGTCAAAACTATTTAGATAAGGTCGATAGATCGATTAGAAAGAATAATAATAGTACCTACCTAAAAAAACAATAAATAACAGAATCGTAATATATTACCTACTGTACATTTGTCAGAAGTGGCAGTAGAGGTTTAAATAAACCCACTCATTTTAAACATAACCTAAGTTAACTCCATCCAAGACAACTACGCTATAATCAACTTTATCTACGACCACCTTTGAAATTAGACAATTAACGAACCAAAAAAAATGTGTGAAATCATCATACATTATACATAAAAAGCGTGCGAAAGTGAACAACGCTTTTTAAATAGGGTTTTCATTTTAACACTATTTTTTAGCTACGAGTTGCCTTGAATTCAGTCGTTTGTTGTATAAACTTTTGTGCTGTCAGTAAATTTGACAGATTTGTCAGACATAGTAAAAAATATTTTCTGTTATATTTAAAATTTCAATTACACTCATTTTAAATGGAAGAACCTCGAGAAGAATGCATTTCTTCGGAAATTAGAATTCGTTGTGTATATACAGTGCTATTCGAAAGTACCCTTACAACGTTTAACAACACATCACTTTCCATAAGGTCCTATTTAAAATTATTGGCCAGAGTGGCACTGTGACGTCATCTATTACTATTACGTCACCTGTTACCTACTATTCGTAGAGAAGTTTACAACACTTTATTTTCACCCCCCAAATTTTATCAATTTAAGTGTAGCCGTTCAAAAGATACGAGGGGGGTAGGGAACTTTTGAATAGCACTGTATATTATTCGCTTGTAGAATATTCATTTCTATGTTTTTTAACCCCTTCAGAGCACATTTTTTTATTTTTTCTTCATGTGGTCGTAGATTAAGTTTTGTAGGACACTTTGTGCGTGAAGTACTTTTGCGCACTCGTTGCGAAAAAGGCACTCGCTACATTCGAGCATTGCATTTTCGCTTTAGCAACTCGTGCGTAAAAGTATAACTTCACTTACTTGTATCATAAATAACTATAAGCACCTAAAACGCTGAATAAATCTAAGTAGAAACAATGCAAATTATGAGCTACTGAAGACGGATTATCATTAACAATTTTCAAAATAGTCGATGATAAGAATTAAGGGGAAATATCTACACTATTTGAATATTAGAAGAACATTATTATAACAGTGCAATATTATCCTCTACCGGCGCATCCGCCAAACTTTTAAAAACTCCTGGTGCGCTCGCCATTTTTTTAAAAAGTGATTTTTTTTCCTTCTGGTGATTTTGATTCAAGGCTGTTTCTCAATTCACACCTTATCACTAAGGAGAGCATCCACAAATGGATAAACAACCAGGCGATGCGCTGGTGGTATGAAACCCCAGGACAAAGGCACGCTAAACTATCCCTTTGGCCAATCTGATATTTTTTTGGAAAATTACTTAAATCTGTAAATAAACATTCAAAAATTAGATTAGATTAGATTGTCCAAAAAAGAAGGACCGTAAAATGTGACAAATTATTGGCAAAGAGCATGTCAATCTTTTGAGCAAAAAATTGACAGAATTATAGTCAAATGTAGTCTTATCATGCCGGTCATACGATTCAACAAAGACATACTCACCGTTTTTGTTTTCTTTTATTGCGTTTAATTAACATAACTTCCAAATAAAATCCGTAAGACGAATAAAACAGACTTATGCAATTTCGACGGGAGAAAAAAGGATATGTATTTAGTTTTCAGCGATTCTAAAAAGTCTATCACCAGCGAAGTTTTAATTTAAATGTCAGTAATGTCACTTTGACAATTCAAAGTGGCAAAATGAATAATAGGAAGCAATTTTAGGATTTTTCACATCCTCAAACAAAAAAAATGGTACTTAATGTGATAGATTATTTCGAGAATTAATGAAAAAGTGGAAATTCGTCAAACCAATGTGCAGGAAACATCAACCATCATTCTTTTCCCCGGGTATATTGGTAATCTCCCATTTTGGTAACCTCTGTGTCTTCTGATTTGATACATATGGTTAGTGACCTTTGAACCCGCACGATATTAAGAGCACTTTTGACTATATCTATAATCGATGGATACAGAGGAAGTTGGTGAGATATAGTTAATATTATTTAATATTTTCATCACTTTTTAGTAAACTTTGGGTTCTTAGTTAATTAGAAAGAAAGGGTGTCACATCCAAACGGTTCTAGATAATGAGATATTCATATAAAAGGTTTACCCACTATGAAAATGCCGTAATTATAGAAGACAATAGATATTTCTTTAAATGCAACACCCTGTGCTCTGAGCAATATCCTAAAAGGCAAACATTTTCACTTTGTAAATGTACCTTTAAGCTTAAAATTCATACACGTAGACCTAAGCTAGAGAACTACAAACAAAATCCTAATTAAGGCAAAAATATAGGCAATAATATAGCTTTAAAAACGAATACCTAGTTCACATTCCAGAAAGAAAAGACTGGGAAGCAGGGCCTCCTATAACAACAAATCTCAACTGGTACACTGATGGCTCTAGAACAGACTCAGGAGTAGGAGCCGGAATATATGGGGTACAAGAGAAGATCACGATCTCTTTATGCCTAGGAAAACATGCTACTGTTTATCAGGCAGAGGTAATGGCGGTGCAATGCTGTGCAGAAGAGTTGATGAGACAGAAGGTGAATAACCAGAGAATCGTCAACTACTCCGGCAGCCAAATAGGATAACATCAAATCTGGTGTGGGAGTGTCGCAAGGCCATCAACAGACTAGGTAGTCATAATAGAGTGACCCTAGTCTGGGTACCAGGCCACCAAGGAATAAAAGGCAACGAAAAGGCCGATGAATTAGCCAAGCAGGCAACAATGGAGGTCATGATAGGGCCAGAGCCTTCCTGTTGAATTGCCAAATGCGAAGTAAAGAGAGCATCCACAAATGGATAAACAACCAGGCGTTGCGCTGGTGGTATGAAACCCCAGCACAAAGGCACGCAAAACTATTCCTTAGAAGCACTTCGGCAAAACTGTCCCACGACCTACTATGTCAAATTCGAGAAACGAGGAGGATGAAGGTGGGAATGCTGACCAGACATTGTAGGCTGAGGATACATATGCACACAATTGGCCTAGCAGATGACAGCCTATGCAGGTTCTACCAGGAAGAAGACGGAACCGCGGAGCACATATGTGTGAGTGTGAAGGCCTAGCAAGGGTGCGGTTTCACGTACTCGGAGAAGAGAAACCGAGGGCAGAGAGCTACGCAAGGGAGGCGGTATCCAGGCCAAAAGTCTAATAAAAAGAATAAAGCTAGATATCGAGCTCTAAATATGGGGAGCCACACCAATTCTAATCTAATCTAAGGCAAAAATACGGCCCTGGGATAAATTTTGGTTACAAATGGAGTATGTTGGCATCTGATTAACACAATATTCATTTACGATATAGCACGTCTTAACACATAAATGAATTGATTCAAGTCTTTTTCTTTTCAAATCGCTGCTAAACGTTCCGCATCGCGTACCATATTTAACAGATTATTGGTTACACTGAAAAATATAGTTATTAAAGCCCGCTGTACACGCCCGCTACTACGTCGTTGTTCGTAAATAATAATCGCGTCGTGAGCCGGTAATTAACGGACTAATACCTTTCGACTGAAGCGTGATTAACGACGACGTGATAAATAAATTGAAAGCGAACTTGGAGAAGAGATTCCCTACATCCAATGCTTGTGATTATTTTTATACGGTGTGGAAACCACTTATGGAATAAAATTCTTTATGTCATTATTTTAGAAAATTATGAAAAATGCCGAGATCCGTCAACTTTTCAATTGAGTTGTGCGTTATGTAAACATAAATGTAAATGTACATGGTGATTCACGCAAGTATGCCATAGTCGGTGTTATTTTTTTTTAATAAAACACCCTGTATATTTGCATATTTTTGAAATCCTCACCGATTCCAACAAGCTAAATAATGTATGGTCAATTATGAATTATACAGTGTGAAATTTTTATTTTTACAGTTATTAAACACATAGATAAAATACATGATGTATTTGATTTTAATACATTAAAATAAATGCTCAAAATGTTCTCCACCTAGTTGTTGGCAATAGCACAGTCTCCTATAGAAATCCTCCTTAACTTTGTTTAAAGTTTGAGGTGAAATATTCCGTATTTCTGTAGTTATCCTGTCATTGAGGTCTAAAATGCTAGTTGGTTGTGTTGCATATACTTTGTTCTTGAGATAACCCCACAGAAAAAATGTAACGGCGTAAGGTCTGGCGATCTAGCTGGCCACTCAATAGTACCTCTTCGTCCAATCCATTTATTGGGGAAGATTTCATCTAAATAAGTTCTTACCATTAAAGCATAATGGGGTGTTGCCCCGTCTTGCTGGAACCGTTCTGGAACCAAACATTTTCATTCGGTAAGCTAGGATCTATTGCGTTGGGATATAAGTTTGCCAACGCAGGAATAACTTCATTTCTAAGCATATTTAAATATTTTTCAGCTGTCAAATTTCCATCTATAAATATAGGAAAATAATATGGTCGCCTATGATACCGGGCCAAACGTTCACCTTTTGAGAGTACTGAGTATGTGTCTCACGCATCCAATTAGGATTCTCTGCTGACCAGTATCTACAGTTCTGTCGGTTTACCTCTCCATTCAATGTGAATGTTGATTCGTCAGAAAAAAGAATGGTACCAAGAGCTATCTCATTTCTGTTCAGCTTATTCATCAATCTTTCGCAGAAATCCATTCTACGATCTGGATCGTCTTCTGTTAACTCCTGCACAAAAGTTAATTTGTAGGGATTAAGTTTTTCTTTATGAAAACATCTTAGAAGAGTTGTAGGGCTAACATTATTTTCACTGTCAATTTGACGTGTACTTGAAGTTGGATTCTCTTCGACACTTAACAAAATATCCACTTTCACATCATCTTCAACGAAGTGTGGTTTTCTTTTCAATGGTTTGACATGTCCAAGTTCTCTGAATTGTGCATGAATTTTAGATACAGTACTTTGTGAAATATTAGGCAATTCGGGATACCTGTGATTGAATAAGTTTGCCACTTCAACTTGGCTTCTGCAGTTATCCCCGTACCCGATCATCATTAAAATCTCAATTCGGTGAGTCTCAGTTAAATATTTTATTATTATGTCGACAAGGAAAGAGTGTTTAACAAAGATTTTACTTTTTCAGTATAAATTGTCAACACATCAACTACTGACAGAATAGAAAACAATCCACATTCAGGGCTATTCTGTAAGTAAAGTGGTTATCGCAGTTGTTAACCATAGCAACTCTGCTAACAACTTTCGATAATGACTTTAGTAACCACTTTCGAAATTTTGGTATTCTCTAATACACGGCTGGCAACTGTTGTTATGATAACAACCTTCAAGACCCAAACGTGAAAATTTATTTATTTATTTATTTATTTATTTATTTGGGATACAAACAGGACAAACCCATAAAAGTATCCACTAATGGTTACACATAATTTTACAAATTAGGTAAAAGAGAAAATATAAATATTATCATATAACTACATTAAATAAAAGTAAATAGGTACAGAAAAAAAAGAGAGAACAAGAGTAGGTAATAAAACAAAATTAAGTTTGTAAAAAATATTCTTTCAGTAGTTTTTTAATCAAATCTGCACTGTGGTAAAAAATATCCATTTCGACAATACTGGACAATTTATTATAGGTATTTGTTATTCTGTGAGCAGGAGAATTTAGAAAATAATTGGTGAGTGCCTGATGAGTGATAAAGGTATAATTGTTTCTGGTTGAGTGGCTGGGAATACGAAGTGTTATGAAGTTTGTAAGTTCAAGGCAATCTATATTGTTATTGAGGATTTTATGAATAAACAGTACATCCGCAATTTGCCTACCATGCTCTAGTGAAATTATCTTTAAATTAGAACGAATACGTTGCCTATCCACATCGGGATAAAATTTTCTTTTACAATATGAAATAAACTTGTTCTGGACTGTTTCTAATTTTGAAATATAGACCGAATAGCGCGGGTTCCAAATAGTGGAACCGAATGTTAATATACTATTTACGTAAGCCATATATAATGTTCTAACGGTAAGAGGATTTTGAAGTTCGAAACATGTTCTGTATATAAAGCCCAACTGCTGATAAGCTTTTCTAGTTATATTACAAATATGCCGATCGAAAAGTAATTTAGAGTCTAAAAGAATACCAAGATCCCTAACAGTATCTACAGCGTGTAATACGCTATTAGAAATTTCATATGTATTGTAGTTCAAGTCTGAATTACAACGAGAAAATTGTATATAATTACACTTTGAGACATTTAATAATAAATTATTTCTCAGACAGTAGTCGGATAAATTGTCTAAGTCTTCTTGCAATCGAACTCTGTCGTAAGCACATCAAATTGAGTGATATATTTTCAAATCATCGGCATACATAACATACATAACAAATTGAAAGCAACTAGAGATGTCATTTATATATAAATTGAAAAGTAAAGGACCTAAATGGGACCCCTGAGGTACTCCTGAAGTAGTTACCACAGCCTTAGATTTAAAAGCACCTAAAATTACTTGCTGTGACCTATTTCTGACATATGAGTCGAACCATCTTAATAAATTACCATGTATACCGACTTCACAAAGTTTTGAGACAAGGACGGAATGATCTATTTTGTCGAAGGCCTTACTGAAATCAGTATACACAGAATCGACGTTATGCCTATAATTTAGACTTTTAAGTATGTATTCAACATATAGGAATAAGTTTGTATCTACCGAACGTTTTTTCATGAAGCCATGCTGTTCAATGTTAAGTATGTTTTTTACGTCATGATAAAGAAAATCAAAAATGATACTTTCAAACACCTTACTAAAGATGTTTAATTTGGAAATAGGTCTATAATTTTCAACTTTATTCTTGCTTCCAGATTTATGAATTGGTGTAATAAAGGCTGTTTTCCATGTATCAGGAAATTGACCTGAACTGAGAGATTTATTGAATAGCAAAAATAATGGCTCTATTAGCGATTCCTTACAATTTTTAATAAAATCAGTAGGTAATTCATCTGGCCCAGGACCTTTATTGGGTAAATTTTCAATTTTTTTATCAATAGTTTCACGAGTAATTGTGTAGTTAGAAATATTCAGTGGTGTGTTAGTATACATTTTACCAAAGTTACTAGCATCACTACTTACAAAAACAGAAGAGAAATAATCTGAAAATATATCACAAATTTTCTGTAAGTCGGTAGTAGGGCCCTGAGCAGGTGAGCAGTGAGCAAGTTATTAGGGAAATTATTTGCTTTTCTTTTGCTTTTTACAAATTGCCAAAAATATTTACAAATTGCCAAAAATATTTAGAATTATGAATAATATTCGTTTCTACAGTAGTCAAGTATTTTTTATAATCTTCATTTATTAGAAATTTTGATCTGCCTCGTAAAATTTTGAATGTTAAGTAATCTAAATTATTATGGTATTTCTTCCATCGACAGTGAAATTTAATTTTTTCTTTAATCACTTTTATTGTAGACGAAGAGAACCAATGGGGGTATTTTTTATAATAGCTGGGATATTGAGGTACATGTAAGTGAACGATCTGATCAATAATATTGTAAAACAGATTAATTGCTCTATTTATGTCAATTGAATGGAATTTAGCTGCCCAGTTAACACTACATAAAAGTCGGTTGATTTCGTGATAATTTGCCAACTTAAAATTCCAGCGATATTGGTTAACAACTCTAGTACAAATATTGAAAGGAATATCCATATCGAATTCCAAGGTACAGTGGTACTGATCCTCGGGAACTAATGGATTAGATGAAAGACGTACATTTTTGATTGAAAAACTACTGCTAAATATGAGGTCTAGAGTGTTGCCAGATATATTCACATTTGGGTTATACTGAACCATATCAACCAGAGACATAGTGTCGACTAATAAGCTAGATCTAGGATTAATATAATTATTTGGCTTACAATAATCTCCCTCGTTCAATAACCATTTAATTTCAGGAATATTGAAATCTCCACATATGACAAAAGTATCGTTAATATTATTCAAGTAAATATCAATAAGCTTAGTACAGAAAAAGTTTAATGCAGCCATGTCTCTGGGAGGTATATAAACACACCCTATATGCACCTTTCGAAGACCGCTAAGAGGAACGATGGTGACCCATACATCCTCTGCTTCGGACCGCCAAGAATCCTCAGCATAACTAGTTAATTCTTTGGAGACGGCTATGAGGACACCACCTCCTGTATGTTTTGTGGAAGAACTCGTTTCCCTATCTCGTCGATGGACGTGACAGCGCCGCGTTCTAATGTGCGCAAAATAGGTCTAGTCGTTTCTTTGCTTTGACAGAGTAAATAATTATAAACTTCAAATATCTTTGTGATTGTTTATTTTTTCGGTTAAGCTAAATTTAAATATATAGTTTACGATCAAAATCCTTTTGAAAAACGAATTAAAATAATTTAAAGACAAAATAAATGAAATTTGTAGCTGTATTGAAAAGGAATGATGGATTCTTATTAAGACACGTACAGTAGGATTTATAAAGAATGACCAGAAATTATAATTCTCTATAACAGAAAAAATTACCTAAAATGGTCAACTAAAGTTCTTCTTGTTCTACTACCTAAAGCTAAAATGTTCACATTTTCTTGTCTCTGAATTGGGTCTGGAATGTTTATATTCTCTTCATCATCCGGGCCAGTGGCCCTAAATCATCCATGTGTATTAGCTTTGATACATATATTGTGCAAAGCAGCACATGCATATAGAATATAGAATAAATAAATAAAAACATTCCAATAAGTGTCTGACGCAAGTAGTTTTCGTTAACAACTCCTCTGGAGCAGTTGCCAGTGAACCACTTCTCATAGCCACTTGTCATTATGCATAGCAACTCTTATAGCGACTTCACTTCAATAGTGAATACCAATTTCGCGTTTAACAACTGACCTTGAACATAACGACAATTTACAGTTGCTATCCATAACAACTTTGCTTAGTGAATAGCCCTGATTATTTACCGATTTAAAACAATCCACATTATTTACCGATTTTGTCTAATTATTGGCGTTTTTAGGCAATTTTTAGGAATTTATGATAAAATTCATTTGCGTAGCAGGTTTTGTTTAATATACAAATACGTCTAATAATTAGTTAGTTTATTAGATTTTTGATAAATCCATATTTAGCTAATTTAAAAAAGTACCAATATTTCAAGTGTAATAAATTATTAATTTTAAAATTTCACCCTGTATAATTTATAATTGACCATACATTATTTAGTTTGTTGGAATCGGTTCATTAAGAGGATTGCAAAAAATATGCATTGAAAAAAACTACACCGACTATGGCATGCTTGCGTGAATCACCCTGTACATTTAAATTTATGTTTACATAACGCACAACTCAATTCAAAAGTTGACATGTCTCGGCATTTTTTATAATTTTCTAAAATAATGACATAAAGAATTTTATTCCATAAGTGGTTTGCACACTGTTATATTGAGTTTAAATTCCAATTTACCGTCATTTTTAGTCCAGAGTGGATTAAAAATAAAAATGTTTCTTGCATTTTTTCTATATTTTCAGATATTCTGTTATTTGTGTCGAAAACGAATACAAAAAATAAGAAATAAAAATCGGTTGAAGTAATAAACGGTGTAACTAACACGAGTTATTGTATATAAACAGTATATTTCAATAACGCCCTTTTAACACTGTCTACAATTTGTCTTTTTCCAAATCTCCGGACGTCGTACACCTAAATAACGTTAGATAAAAAAGTGCGCATAGCCGTTTCGCAAATCCTCTAGACTATAACCAATGAGTCGTTGCTACTTATCGAATCTACGTAATCTGAGCTCGCCATGCATATATATTCGCATGCACCTAGATAACTTCCTTTATTTATTATTACCTCATGCAAATTATATTCCTATCTAAAAAAGGGAAAAATGCAGGAGCTGTTCGGATGCAGGATAACCAGCAGATATCGTCCTAGATTTTCCCAATGGCGATGGCTGGATGAAAATAAAAAAATAGACAATAGTAAACAACGAAATATCGTCTGTATACCAATGTTTTGAGGTTATAAAATGGACATTTGCAATGCAAATACAAAATAGAGTGGACGACTCCAAGGTTGTATAGTGTATTTTTATCATATTGATAGCTGATGAAGAGCTCATTAAAAATTCAAAATCGTGTCTGCAACACTTCAGGGTGATTCAAAGATTCAAACAAAGATTCTTCCCGTAAAGTATGGACAATAAAACCCTAATACTATTACCTTTCAAATATATTTAGAACTGATAAATTTGCCATGACAGTGCAGTGTAGTTGGGTAAGAATAGGATACCAGATTATTTAATTTAATTAATGAGTTAGTGAGTTGAAAGTTAATTACAATGTAGATTTTACAAAATAAAATTGTTTGATTTCATAACTTACTAAGTTGAAAGCACTTAACTCTCACTGTGTAATGTCGAAATTGGTTTAACACTGCCAAGAAAAACTCCCCTCAATAGGAGAACTCAATAAAGTATTGCTGGTCTGGATCCCTGGCCATTCTGGCATGGTAGGAATCGAGAAGGCAGACTCTCTTGCAAGGGATGGTGCCGCACGTGTTTTTATCGGACCAGAACCTACAATTGGCATCGGAATATGTTTTGTCAAACAAACACTATTGCCCGTACTTATAAATAAGACTTGAGGCTGAGCACGGCATTGATTTTTGACACATGTAAAATGTGTCAAAAACTGATGCTCAAAGCCGTGCTCAGCCTCAAGTCTTGTTTATAAGTACGGGCATAAATACCTGGTCAGCAAGAAGAGCCTTAGACTTCTGACATAATTCACCAGGATTGATTCACTCAAAGGCTGTTATACACCCTTCGAAGAATGTCTCTAGACAAATGTTAGACTATAGCAGGCATAACCTACGTTGTCTTATAGTTAACAGGCCACTGTCATCTGAATCATCATATGCTAAAACTTGGACTGTCGGAAGATCCGACTTGCCATCTTTGTCAGGAAGATGAAGAAACAGCAGAGCATATTATTTGTGCCTGCCCCGCCGCGGCTCGAATCAGGTATCTGGTGTTTGGCAGGGTCTCCCTCACTCTCCCTCGAAACTGAAATATCATTCACCAAATAAACTAATCGGCTTTATTAAGAAGCTGAATTTGTTTGGTGAAATCTGAATAGGTGTGAACCACAATAGACTCTTGCCACAAACCCAACCTAACCTAACCTAGTAAGTTCTACCTATAGGAATGATTTGTATCCATAAAAAGGGCTGATTTGTTGAAAAGTTGCAGATGAAACATAGTGCGCCTAAAAAAGGTATTGTTGTGAAACCAATGCTCAGTTCCGAATTGAACACTAGATGTCAAGTCGACTTGATAGACTTGCAATCACACAGGGATGGCGATTACAAGTTTATAATGGTATATCAAGATCATTTAACCAAATTTGTCCAGTTACGACCTTTAGAAAGCAAGAGATCGGAAGAAGTAGCATATCACCTTCTCCAAATTTTTTTAACATTTGGTGCTCCCGCTATATTGCATTCGGATAATGGCAGAGAGTTCAGTAATCGAGTCATATCTGAACTATGCGCTATGTGGAAAGATGTTAAAATAGTGCATAGCCTCGTCACAGTCAAACACAAGGCTCAGTTGAAAGAGCCAATCAGGATATACAAAATATTTTACCTGCTTGGATGCAAGACAATGATTCAAACAAGTGGTCAGAAGGTTTGCCGTTTGTCCAATTCGCCAAAAAAACAACTTATCACGAAGGAATACGCCAGAGTCCTTATGAAGCCCTGTTTGGCGTTAAACCAAAAAGGTGTATAACATCGTCATCACTCCCTCACGGGCAAATTTCAAACATTGAGACCGAAGAACAGCTAGAAGCTTTTGTTGAAACAGACATGGATAATGAAAATACCATTGGAGCTAATCCGCAACCTGGCACGTCTTCATCTCAAGCACTGACTGATCCGCCACCTAAAACATCTTCATCTCAAGCACTGACTGAACAACACGAGCTAATTTCTTTAAAAAGAGTAGCTGCAAAAGAGAATCTTCTACTTCAAGCAACAAAAATGTTGCGAACCTCTAAAAAAAAGTTTCCTCATGCCCAAATTGGTGATACCGTAAGAATTCAAGTCCCTGATGTCGACCGTGGTCGTACAGACCCTCGAAATGTGTTAGCGGTTGTTGTTGGAATAGAGGATTCAGACTTTTATAGATTAGCTAACAAAAATGGTACCTTGAAGCAGCTTTTCACCCGTAATCAGTTCGTAATTTGTAAAGAAAAGTTACTTTCCATGGACGAAGTTTCAACAAAAGAAATGTCGATAAGAGAAGCAGCTTCTGCTAATTCAAAAAGTGGAGGGCAAGGCTATACACGTTGGAACTGCAAAAGGAAGTGTTCCACGATTAAATGCAGCTGTAAAAGCATGGAACTTTTGTGTAATTCGAAGTGCCACGGTAGTTTAAGTTGTTGCAATAAATAAGATATTGTTCTTATTTTTTATATTTCATTTTATATTTTTACGTTCTACTGTTTATTTTGAGTTCAACAAAGTCCTTTTCCCATATTATTTCAATAAATAAAGACCTATGGATTTTTTTTATTTTTATTTAAAAAAAAATTATTTTTAACATACACCATGAGTGCATCCTGAATGTCGACAACCGCCGGAGTAAGTTAGAAATAATGAAATTTCAACAATATTTCGGACATACGTCAAGCAACGTTGAGAATGTAGACATTCATACTGCCTAAATTCCAATGTCCGCCTATGGTTTATTGCGGTATTTAGGTTTTCTTACCTGAAATCGTGCTATCAATATGATAAAAATATATTATAATAATAGTATTGTCTTTTTTATTTCAAAAATTCAGTTGCTGTTGACTTATTGTTGCTTCTGTAGGCTTCAAATTAGGTGCAGACAAACTGAAAAAACCAAATTAAGGTTCCTTTTTTGTTAAAAATAATTTGTTTCATATTACTTTCCTCTCTATTAGTATATTATGTATTTTTTTAAGTCTAGCCCCGTACTATATTTTCCGAAAAGCGAAAGAGAGACGGACACAAAATTGACTAGATTAATGAGATGCGAAAATTTGATAGTGACAACGGCGGGTTAGAGACTGATAATGCAGTTTTTGAACATGCACATTGATCGGACGTCTGATTGAGATATCACAAAACACATATGTGTGATATGGTTCCATTTTCCACTAATACTCATCGAAATATTAAGTGTAAATTTGCATTCATATAGGTACAGTTTACAGAGCGTAACATATTCAATTCTTATTCAATGTTTATTATTATTTAGTAAAAAATAATAATAAATATATTGTGGAAGTGTCATTATAACTTCAAAGTGTTAAAGTGTCATATCTCAAGAAAACGACCGACATGTACAGAGCGTTTCAATGAAAACTATCCACCCTGCCCCATATAGACGTTATAACTTTAACCCCCTCCCTCTATGGTTACCAGTCACCATACACATAAAAAAATTGTGAGTGGTGAACATAGGGGGGAGGTGGTTGTATAAAATTCCTAGTTGCAGTGCTGGGAAGAGTAGGTTTACCGGTGTCCGTGTTGGAAGCGACCAAAATTGTTTTTTTTTATTTCCCTGTATACGAGGATGTATTGATATCTAGTTAGCCTAGACCAGTTCCATGCATAAACAAAATATTGCGTTACCATAGCAACGAACTCATTAGAAATGTCAGTGTGACTAGAGTAGACTCCGTTTCAGATAAGAAAAGCCACGTGAAGTTGACCAACGACGAACTTACTTGCGCAGAAACCAAAATCGGTCTTGTTTATCTATTTCGCCTCGTAACGACCGTTACAAACGATGTTTCATGCCGACAGCCATTTTAATATTGACATTTAAGGTTGCTGTCGAATATTTCTGATTTTTGAATATTTTAAGTCGTTTAGCTAGTTTATTTGTGAGTGTTGTGTGTTCTGTGTAAACCAGAGCTACGCAATAAATTAGAAGAAAAAAGATGTCCACCGAAATTGTGAAAATCGAATAATTGGAGTATCGAGCAATCATCAAGTACCTACCTGTGTTTAAGGGGTTAAGAGGTAAGCAGATTGACGAAGAAATGCTTAATACCCTTGGTGATCGATGTCCTCCAAGACCTAAGAAGTTTCGTGTGCAAAAATAGAATTATTGGATAAGGGTAGAACAATAACCGGAGATTACTATTCGACATTACGACATTACTGACTCTACGGGAGAAAATTTAAGAGAAAAGACGCGGAAAGCTATCCAAAGATGTTTTGTTTTTGCAGGACAACGCCCCTGCACTCAAATCTCATGTTGCCATGTAAAAAATTCGTGATATAGGGTTTGAATTGCTAGAACACCCACCTTATTCACCAGATTTGGCTCCGTCCGACTATCATCTCCTTCCTCAACTAAAAAAAGTTTAAAAGGTCGTAAATGTTCTTCCAACGAGGAGTTAATAAAAGCTGTGGAGGTCTGGTTTGCAGAGCAAGAAGAGACTTTTTTTTTGAAAGGTCTAGAGACGTTGCAGATTCGCTGTAATGAATGTATCCAATTAAGAGGAGAATATGATGAGTAATTAGATATTTTGACATTGGAATTTTGTTTGGTTCTATAGTAGGCTAATAATTTTTCAATAAACATATTATTAATTGACGTTTTATTGATATAGAATGTTGACAGCCGCTGTAATTTGAATTTTTCCTTCATAAAAATTTTAAAATGTATACATTCCGTCGTGATACTCCATAAAAATGATAAGAAATCTTCATCATTATCAATCAAAATTAAGAAAAAAAGGTATTTATATCAGATAGCAGCCTCTCTATTTGGATCCAGATGAAAATGAAAAACGATATCCATTAGTAGAGTCGTGAATTATGAATGCACTTTCTTCAAAGATTAATCCGACCAAAAAGAAAAACCTTATCGTTATTGAAGTGGTTAGTGGGGTATAATGTAAGAGAAAGGACACGGATATATGACGCGCAGGGTTGCCGATATTTTAAACATTTGTATGAAAAATCAAAGTTTAAAGAAGGTCCAAAGGAGAAACAAACATACAAACAATTGAAGCTAATATAAGTGTGTTAAAAACATCAACTATTTTCTTTTTTTGTGTTTTGGAAGCAGTTCTGTACCGTACCTTCGAGTAGACGATATAGGTCCATTGGATGTGTGCCATATACTTCAGGCTTCTCCGAAGATTGTTTGTCTCCTCGAGTCCAGTGCCTCACAGTCAGACAAGATATGGGTTACGGTCTCGGTCTCCATACCACAAAGTCTGCAGCTGAGGTCCCCAGTATATAACCCTGTTTTGTGCAGGTGATCTTTTACCGGGGTATGACCCGTTAGATAACCTGTAATCATTCTTAGCTTATTTCTACTGATATTCAGTAGTTCTTCGGCCCGTTTTACACATGTGTCACCTATGAAGGTTTTACTGTGTACCTGCTTTGGATTGTTCCTCCTCTGAAGTCTATGTTGGCTTTGTACCCATTTTTGTATTTGCCGAAGAGCTGGTTCTTGTCCAACATATGCTGTTGCTGAACCTCTTTTCGCGAGTTCATCAGCTTGTTCATTTCCAGAAATACCGTTATATGTCCCGGCATGTGGTCTGCTAGTTCATTTAGTTCTTTCTGGCATTCTTTTACCAGTCTGGATGTTACCTTGCGGCTGTTTAAAGCTGCAGGGGCTGCCTGGCTGTCAGTTAGTATGTTTATCCTATGAGTGTCAGTCCTATGTTTGTTAATTCTGACACATTCTAAGATAGCATAAGGAGGAGCATCTTGTGTTTCTCATTTCACTAAACACCCCTGCTCCTGTCCCTTCTCCAACACAACAACTTGCACATGCCTGGTATTTTTTTAGTTAATAACACCTACGACTTCTTGAAATTAATTTTTGGTGGGCACAGTCCGGAAATTGCTGCATGTATTCAAGACACTTTTTTTTAATATCACGGCAACAATGACCGTCCTCAGAATCAAGGTGATTAGTAATCCAGCAAGCCGGCAACGAATAACGAAATGATTGAGCCGCGTCGAGATATGTGCGACAGAATAAACCGAATGCCGTTATCTTTGCCTGCAGCATCGCACCAGCCTTTTAATCATCCCTTAACACATTTCTCACCTTATCTCTCGGAGACTTTTAGAGACATTTTACTCGACCCCGCGACACACTTCACATCCCTCTGCTCTTTATTCGACTATATAGATGATCGACTCCTCCTCTTGCTTTCTCTTCTGCTTTTTAATTCTGCCACTTACCGATTTATAAAAGCGCGAAGCCCACATCCTGAATCGTTTAAAATTAGGAGGACAAAAAATAACGATGGGGAGAGAAACGTATACATTTTTAGTAGAGTGGAAAGATTTTTGTTAAGGATCGGAGAATTTCAAGCGCCCCATAGGATGAATTGAATTTGACAACTGATGTCACAATGTAGCACCATGTTTTAGGATCATTTTGGTTCTTTCATACATGATATCATCTCTGTTATTATACAGTGCGTCCATAAAGTAACGCATAAATTCATTATTA
>CAJUYI010002636.1:0-29602 GCA_910591695.1 Galerucella pusilla | reverse complement strand
TATTTTTGGAAATGTTGGCACTCTTTCGTGTTACTTCTCTTTAACCAGTATTAATTTGTTGAAATTAGTATTGGTACTTTTATTTAGACAATGATTGAACAATCTAATATAACGTTCAGTAGGAAGTAATAAATGTTGAAAAATAAATTATATAATATATTATATATATACTTAACAAAACTAAATCTCAACGTTTTGTGAAAGCGCTGTCTGGCTTTATTTTGCAAAAATAAAAATAACTTAGTTTATTTTCCTAGGTTGAACGTTAGAAAGAATTTATAGAGTAGATAATATTAGATAGTCTCTTATTATCCAGATCGAAGTAAATAATATCCGATTTTGATTAAAAACAATGACCAGAAGTGTATATTTCTTGTTGATATTTATTTTCATAGTTACTTATTGTGGTAAGTTTATAAATTAATTTTACAATATGTTTTATGTCCATGAAAGTAAAGAATAAGTCATCGAATGGAAGTTTGAAAACGTTTCCTACCATTATTATAACATTCACATTAGGTTGTCCCATTTTGTATGATGACCTGGTGATTCTCTAAAGGAACTGAAATTAATGTCAGACGTGAGTTTATGTTATACTTTAAATTAAAAAACAATTTCTTTCAGCTTTTGTTAATACTTTGCAATGCTATACGTGTATGGAAAAAATGAAAGGTAACTGTTACTACGGATATACCGATAATTTGAAAACCTTAAACTGCTCTCAAAATACCGTTTGTGTTACTCATCAGTCAGAGAGTAAGTATATTGTTAGTTTTTATGTTGGCTGGTCAAATTTCTCTTAATATACTGATTTATTACTTATTCTTTCGTTTCCAAAATATTTGTTGTGAATCTGAATCCACTATATTGAAATCAAAATTATTTCTTAGGTCAGAAATCTAACTAAATTGAGCGTATTACTGATAACTTTTAACATGAACCTCCATTTCCATGCTTTTTGTATTTTAGCAACTCAAGGCTATAATTCGTATGTATCAACAACTAGAGGATGTGAAGAAGAAGACATATGCACCATCATCAATGCCGATCAAACCAAAACCTCCAAATCCGTTTCCATTTTATGCCAAACGTGTAATACAACTCTTTGTAATGGAACCCCAACTAAATCAATGCATCTTATATTTATATTAATATGCCTATTTTTAAATATTGTATAATAAAAAAACAAATTCGACAAGGCAATTAAAAGATCCACCTGATGGTTTTCTGAAATGTTACTGAAAGCAATGATTTTTTTTAATGTTATAAAAAAAACGTCCCGCAACCAACGCTGATAATAAAAAACAACATAAACAATAAATGTACTTCTTTATTTACAGTATTTACATATAAAATTATAGAAAACGATAAAGTATCTAAAAAAGAAAATCTGGTAGAATTACTATAACCTACAACAAATATGCGGTTCTCTCAAAATTAATATTTCATCGCAAACCTATTAATCCAGTTTTAGATTTATTTTTAACTTATGGTTAAAATGTTTGTTTAGAGCTAACATGAACGTATTGGACGACTCATATTGAATTCTTAGCAGTAAAGAAGCAAAATACGCCCTCTTCAACCATATCCACTTGCCTAGGTCATTCAATATGCACGTGATTTCATTTTCGAGCGGTTTTTCTTGAGAACGAACCGACTTTAGGAACCGTTATTTTTATTAAAATGTATAACGAAGATCCTTGCTTTATAATATTTATCCTCAAGATCCATCTCTTTGACGTCGAAATGATCAGAACCGTATTTATTTAAATAATTACATAAAGGATCGTCTATTTTACTCAACAAAACATTGTAAAAGTCCTTTGAAAACAAACAACTAAACTTTTCATGCAAATCTACTAAAATATCAAATAATAATCTTTCGCTATTTACTACAAGCGATTTATAAAACTCACTAAAAATTATATTTTTTACTATAGAATAAACTACAAAATACGTATGTCGATCTTGCATCACTTTTATAACCTTATTAGCGATTTCTAAATTCTTTTTAACCAACAAACTGTCATTTTTATATTTAGAATTATTTTTCAAAATTCTGTTAATATCGATAAGAAGCTGTGCTAAGAAGGAATAATTTTCACACAAAACTTTAATACCTAACGGTATATCACAAATTGCTTTGATAACATCCAATATCAACAACTTGGTATCAAAATCGGCCACCGTACTGGAATATAATTCTGAAAATAGTTTAAAAGCCATTGAACGCATAAAATCACTGAAATCTTTATCCGTTCTAAGACCGTCTCTTAAAAGTTCCAACGTAAAGTTTCTATGATCTTTAAAGTTTACATCGGAACTGTGGAGGAATGTATACAGTTCCGGAACGGTACTGAAATCCAACGAAGATTTCGCCGTTAAATGTTGAGATAACGATAGATACATTACATGATTCGGTTGGGTTAATATTAATGCCATTCTGGCTAAGTAAATTGCGGCAAAATTATTCAGTTTAAAGTCCGGCAAGAGAGCTGTACCTAAAATGTAAATAATATTATACACCACACTGAATATGTACTGCTGGAAATAGTTACCTTTACAAACTGCTTCGATATATCGAATCCATAACAGATTGTCTTTACCAGTTTGTCTTGCATCCACATGATAATGTAACCTTGCCAAAACGTGACATACAGCTTGTCTAATTTCTTTGTCAGCACTACTTAAACCAACTACTGTTAAACTTAGAGCACCTAAGCAAAAGAAAAATAACTATTACAGACAACAACTAGTTTGTGTGAGTGGATTGTACCGTACAAGCGATTGTAGAATAGCTTTATTCCAAAAAATATTATTTCTGCATCAACCTTGGGATATATTTGATGAATTTAAATAACTGAGAGAGATTCACACAATAACCAAACTTTATTCACCGTTGGAAAATGGTAATTGACAATTCAATTATGAGAATATCTCTCTAGTTTCTTGGTTCAATTATATGGTTTTACATGTTTTGGTCTCATAAATATAACATTCTATTGATAAAATGCTTTATATCCTGTTCATTTTGGAGAAAATCTTTCACACTTATGCACATCATTATATTTTATATATAAAAAAAATAATCTAAATGGTTGAAACAAACAATAAAACTAAATAAAATGTTTCCAGATATAATAAATACATATTTGTAGGATTTCATATAATTGAAATAATTATGACAGAGGAAAAAAATTAGATATAATGGTAAATAAAAGATTGAATTCTTTCGTTATTTGACAGAATTTTAATTTGGATTATCATTATAGTGTGTAGGAAAAATAGTACCAATTATAAAATAATTACCTGATCTGGTGAATTTGTAAGTTTGAACTTGTTGCTCTGGTGCTAATAGTTGACTGAACAAGGGCAACAAAAACAGCAAGTCGTAACTTTTTACATCGTCTATATTTGAAGCTCCGTTTTCATGGGACCGTAAATGTTCTCCTAAGGGATAATTGGTAATTGTAGACATAACTAAATTTTCTTGGAGAATATCGAGCACATCACTCATTTTCGGCTGTCTCCATAAGGCGTTTTCTATTTGATATCTGACAGAGTAATGGGTAGCTGCAACTTTACCCCATAAAAATGGTTTGAAATCATAGAAATTGGTTTGTTCGGCCCTAGATTCGTACCTAAAAATATTGTTGTAAGGTTACTTTTAATTAGAAGAGCTGCAAACCCTTATACCGCAATTGAATGTAGAAGACTGCTACTTTAGGTGTTTCAGGCATATATTAAACCTTACTCTCCAAGGTTTGTTCAAGACTCTAAACAAATAAATGACTTTGTTGCTGATGATAATGAAAACAGTGACGAAAATGACATAGGAAATCAAACGGTCAAAGCAGCTTGTAATAGAATTTAAAGATGTATGTAAAGCAAATAATCCGAGAAATAATCCAACCACTGTGTTAGATGTATGTACACGATGGAATTACAGTTACAGCATGCAGTTGCACTGAAAAGTGTAAAAAGCCCCAACTTCTTTTCCCAAACTACCAAAATTCGCAGTAACAGAAAATGAATGGGCAACACTTGAAGGGCAAACATATGCTACTTTGCCTTGTTGTTTCATTTCATCTGTTAATTGGGAACTAGAAAGTAAAATTCGTGAAAGGGACCTTAAAGTCGACCGAAACAAAGTGGATGAATTGTTTATAATCGGTTTTCAGCAGTCCGTGATAAAATTCGAAGACACTACCAAAAAACTAATTGGATAAATACCTACCGTAGGCTTAATTTTGGATCCCCGGCATAAATTAGAAACTTTTAACGCTAGTACGTGGGGTTAATAGTTAAGATTGTTAGATTTTTGTTCATTGAATTGAAAATTAGAACTGATTTTATTTGTGTATTCCATTAAGACAGAATTTTGCGAGAATTATGGTGGAAATAATGAAATAAAAAATTATTTTATCCACCCTGTAACTTATTAAGCAAGCAAAATTGTACAGAGGTAAATTGAATGAAATAAATTTATTTTTGTCCAAGCTAGTTACATCTGAAATTTGGTCCATTTTTTACTAAAAACGTTGTAGAAAAAAAGAAAATTTCATACTTACATTTTTAAAAGGACTAAAATAATCCTGTCGCAATTATTGACTAAAGCTCTATAGCTTGCCAATAAAAGCGGTACAAATCGTCTTTCCATAAATTCAGGCCAGGTTTTACACAAACTTAAATACAATGTCAATATTTCTGTTTTCGTTTCAGTACTTTCTCCCAATACAATTTCCAGAAATTCCGAATGGGACGTTAACATATCAAGGATTAGTTTACCATCTTCCATTTCCAAAGTGTTACTCAGTATCTCTACTAGAATTGTTAAAGCTTGCAAAAGTATAGGCTGTCTAGAAACTCCGTGTTTTAAACAAAATTTGAAATACAATTTTACAGTTTCATTTTTTGAGGTATTTTTCAAGTCTGTATCAGCAATTTTTTCTTTAACTACTTTTAAAATGTCGACGAATACATTCGCCACTTCCACCAGCTTTAAAATATCTTCTTCAGACTTTGTTGTTTTTTTAAATACATGGATTTGCAAGTGAATGAAAGTCATTATGATATTATTAATTTCTTTACTAGTAGCAGAATCATCCAATACTTTGTAGATAATCGCTTTTAACATGTGTACGTGAAATATTTCAGTGGTGTCAAATTTTTGTACTTTTTCAAAAAAGTGTTTGCAGCTTTCCATTGGCATAGCTGAGTTTATTAATGTTACTAAGCCTTGGAAACTTTCATGAAAATGTTGTCCTACTTTTTGAGGTTTTTGTAATGTTTTATTTAATGAAGAAATTGTTAAATCGTAAATTTGGTTTATTAAATCGATATCCAGGTCTTGTTTGCTATAAACTTCTAGCAAAGGCAGCAATAAAGCTTTCTTTTCGCAGATTGTTTTTAGATTTTTTTTAATATATTTCACATATGCTGAATTTTTCTGTAATAAAAAGCATACTAATTTTACATTCTCCTTATTAATTTCTTCCAGTTCCAAAAGTACTTTAAATAAATTATTGTTAATGGAACTGACGGTATGAGGAAATTTTTTTAAATAACCTAGAAGGGCCGAAGATAAAATACCAACGTCTTGTTGAATTTTAATCAAAGAAACAATGTATGTAGTTAAACCTAAAATGGTTTCATCGTTCATGGGTTGTAAATTTGCATCAACCATGCAAATATTGGTGAATTTTTGCAAACTGTAACTTAAAATATCTATGATTAGATCGTGTTTACAGTAGTCTTGATAAGATTGAGATATTGTGACTAGAATCGTTTGACACTCGTTATATGTCAATCCATATATGTTTAATACAGATTTTAAATCCAGAGACATTTGCTCGTATTTTTTATGCTTATTAAGAATTTTTAATATAGCTTGTAGTAATTTTTCTCTATAAATATTTAGAATAGAATCGGTGTTACAGTCTTGTTCTATCGTAAATTTCGTTAAATTTATCAACATATTCGTAGTATAGCTTTGAGATGTTTCTTTGTTGATACTTAAAAAATTTGTATTAAATACAAAAGTAGGATGACAGAAAATTCTTTCGACAACTTGAAATTTTGATTTATCTGCTTTTATTAGATCTATTGTAAAATGTTCAAATTTATCAGCTATATCTTTTGTCAAGAGATTATTATTTATGCAACAAGTTACATAAAAAATACCTTCGTCTAGTATATTTATAAGTAAATCAGAATAAATATTCAAATCGTTTTTCTTCAATACATCATCGATACTTCCGGATAAAAATTGTTCTGAAAACTCTTCAAAAATATGGAATCTCCCTTTTAATTTGTTCAATTTGGCAATTTCTGTACACTCTACCCAACTCAAAGCATATTCTTTAAATGATGTTGATAATATATCACATTTCTGAATAATAGTGACAATAGGCGCTATTTGTGTCTGTAAGTGTAATAAATTCATCATAACAAAATTCACATAGGTTTTAAAAGATTTAGTCATTTCATATTTGGATGAATAAGATAGTATACCAAGCACCATAGGGCTCAAATATCGATGTTTTATAATGTATTTTTGTGTTTTAGTCGAGTCTATTTGATATATAATATTTTGAAGTATGCCACTGTAATGATTTTCTCTTCCTGTATTTGATTGTACCAGCGTTAGTTCTTCAAGAAATTCCACAAGATTATTGTGAGTTATATTTAAAATATCTACTATAACTTTTCCTATGTTCAGATCCAACTGTTTTAATTGTAAAATGCCATTTATCCAACAATTTATTTCATAAGAACAGCCATCAAATATACCCGTGGATTTAAATAATTTATTAATTGCCGTTAATGTATCTTCGTTAGTATTATTGTAATAGATTTTAAATAACAGAGGTACTACGAATTGAAATATTTTAGAATGTATTGTAAATTTTGTATAGTCTAGATCAATAAACACGTTAATTATTTTAACTTGTAATATTTCTAAAGATTCTTCTGTTCCATCCAATTGTTCGATTTTAGTTAAAAGATCAGATAATTCGTTTTCGCTGCTATTTAAATTTTCTAATAAGACAGGTGCAATATTTTTATAGTGACTGAAAATATCAAAGATTATTTGCAATATTTGAATGCTGGAAAACGGCGATTCGTCGTCTAACACATTCCAATTGTTTAAAATTGTTACAGCACTTGGGAAATGTTTAGATACATGTTTGCTCAGCAAGAATTTAAATTTGTTTTGCTTTTCGTTATTTACCAAATTTTTAGAAGCACAAATATACTGTTGTAAAGCTTTCAGCATTTCTAGTAATAGGGATAGTACATATTGTTTAACTGAAGAATTCTCGTAAGACTTATTTTCGAGAAGGATTGTGTTTATAACCGGTAAAGGTACTATGAGACACTGAACTATTTGGAACAACTGAAAAAATAAATTGAATGTATAATCAAAAAGACAAATAGGTTTTATAGAAAGTGACTGACCATTTTTGGAATTTTGTGATTATATATTATATAGAATTTATCATTTCTAATGCATGAAAATTGATCACAGTATTATATCAATAAAGGAATCAAAAAACATGCATTGTAATATAAATTGTAATTTTCTTTTCTTCAGTCTTGTGCTAGATTTGTGAATATAACTACACTAAATGCTTTCTCACCTGTAAATCACTCAATTCATGAATACAGTAGTTGATACAGCCTGGCTGTAATTCCTTGATTAGGTTACCAGCAAATTTTATAGCAGTTATCCACTTTTGGGATAATCTTGGTTCCAAATAGGTCTTCAAATTGCCCCATAATAATTTTGCTATATCTGGACAAGCTCCACAAATTTTTTTGACTAATTCAGAAGCATAGGAGTGTTCCCATGGCCTAAAATTATTCAATCCTTGATTGATGATGTTTGTAACTTCCTAATTTTTTTGAAAGAAAAATTAATATTTACCTATCCAAACTTTCCAATACTGTGTACATTAAACTGTTTTGATTCTTCTTTCCCAAACCTACTGCATGATCTTTGAAAATTACTCCATACTTGTAGTTTGTACATAACATTAATAAAAAATCATGGACACATTCATTAACTTTCGATTTTTCTATTTCATCAACCTTAAATAATAAAATATTATATGTTTACAGATATCAATAATTCTTAGAAGTTTATGAACTTCCTAAGTGAAATAGTAAGTCACAAATGTTAAACTGTAGGTCTTATGTGAACAAGATCAGAAGAAATACATGATTTAACAGACTTATTGAGATTACTTACATTCAAAACACTATTTTTCTTCTTGTCCGCTTTAATACCTGCTGGTCCTACCCAGTTATATAAATTTACTATATCTCGTACAACAATTGTGTTGAAAGTTTTCATCTTGGCTGTTTTGGAAACTGATTGGTTTTCCAATATAAAATTTTTCATAGCTGATACAACCAAGCATAGTGTATCAGCAGAATCATACTTCAATCCAGATATTATACTGGTGAAGAAGCCTTTTTTTTCAAGTAAAACAGATAAAGCTGGATAATGTCCATCTACTAAATACGCTGTTAGGAATTTTATGAAATTATCTCTTGTACTATCTTTTTCACTAGTATGTTTGGTGAGTAATTCTACATTTGCAGAATGGAAATTAACATGAATTAAAATGTCCTTAGCTAAAATTGGAGAGAATGTAACCATAGCTGTGAGTAACTTTAAGCAAGCCTTTCTTTCAGGTGTCGTAGAGCTTAAATTTATCATTTTATTTAAAACTGTTACATAGCTTTTCAATACATATCTGCAAGCCTCATATGCAGTACTTTGATACTGGGGATAAAGCAAATTTATCTTTAAAAGTATATGGGTGATTATTTCAAAAACTATAGCAGGGGGAATTGAAGAATCTACTTCCAGGCAATGGAGAAGCTCTAAGCAGCTTCCTCCAGATTCTAAGTAATCAAATATATAATCATGATCTTCAGTGACTTTAATAATATGTAAAAATTGTTGTAGAGCTGAAATAATATAAGTTAGTTGAAAGTTTTCAAGTAATAACGGAGTAATTACAATGTAAACTGTTTGTAGTAAGCTGTTGCCTAAACTCTTTGGCTGAAAATAATTTTTGTTTCTTCTCCATGGTAGTTTCATCAACTACAGAGTTTTCCTTCTTTTTTTTCATTATGTTTATTTAACCACACGTTTTAAAATTACATCAAAACTTATAAGCGTAATAGAAAAATAAAAATGTACCTATCTTAGACTAAAACGTGCACATGATAAACATAACCTATAAAGCATCATCTGACGACTGACGTATCTGGTAAATAGTAGTGATGTGCAGTAGGTAACTTTTGCTATCCGATTAAAAAGAACGGATAATTTGTCAAATTGAATTTCTCAAACTTGGATACCCGAAATACCCTTTTAAGCCGTTTAGTATGGGATATGAAACTTTATGACTATTTAAGTATTAACTAAAGTGTTGAATTATTGAATGAACATAATTTTTCATTTTGAATTGAAACATTTTTGTCACTGTGAGAATTTACCGCTTGGAATCTTTTTGTTTTGGATTCAATTTTCTTCTAACACTGTCTATTCAAATGAACCAATGAGTGGTTACGCATAAAGAATCTTTTATTTTGTCTACGTGGATATTTTGTCTATGTGGCTGCGCCATCATTGGGGTTTTGATAACAAAAAAGAAGAAGCTGGGTTCTTTACATAGAGAACGAATTATTATTATATACTCTATTCTTGGAGACTAGATATCTACGTCTACGTCTTCGGGAATTAACCTAACTAACAGTGTGTGATACATGTTTATAATCATTTATAATTAATAAAATTAGAGTGAATATGTTCTATCCTTTTCTAGATGGACCTTATCAGTTCTAGAAGTCCTTAATTTTATATGATGCGTCACGAAACTTTCTATTTTTCTGTCTTGTTTCTATTAACTGGTGATGAAATGGATCCTTCGTAACCAGTTGCATAATATTTTTCATGTGTAAAATGTGCCATTTGATAAGTAACGCTAGTTAGTTTTGAAAAATGCCACTTTCTATGTCAAAATTAGATACATTGTTTTGCTGAAATCCATATTCTTTATTAAAAGGTTGAGTTATTTGAGTTGAAGGAAGGAAGGAAGGAAGGAAGGAAGGAAGGAAGGAAGGAAGGAAGGAAGGAAGGAAAGAAGGAAAAATAATAATGTTGACAAAATAAGAAATGGTTTATTAATACTTTGAAGGATAACGATTACCCTGTAACATTGATCCATTCAATATTTCGCTTAGAGATCTAAGAAAAAAGTATTTGTTTTCTAGCGAACACATTGAGTTTCAATGATAATGTCTAAGTATTTATATGCGTAGATATTAATAATGCAATAATTATAACACTACGATGGTAATATAAACATTTGAAATCTCATAAACATCACAGGATTATTAAAATAATCTTTCAAAAACAAGAAAATATTAAGGTACAACTATCAGGTATCGATATATGGAAACTATTTTTGTTCGAAGTGCCGCCATAGACTCGTCCAAACTTTAGTTTGTAATTCGCATCTGGTTATAATACAATCGTTACAATGCAAACAGCAAGCGTCAGGTGCGTAGAAGTGCTAAGCAATACCAATAACCTAGAAAGAGAATGTTCTTCAGCCTAGGTCGATATATGTCTGTGTTTCAGGCAGATACGATTTCCGCTTTAGCCTGTATGGATGCAAACATCAGAAGAGAATATACCGGACAAAAAAATTTAAATATTCACAGCCAGGCTCTGCTTAAAGCTATAAGTAATCCAACAACTATAGGTCTAAACGAATGAAAAACTTCAATGAACATGCTGGCAAGGGACAACAGTGCCTCTAATATGAGTGCCGGCACATGAGGGGATTGCAGGTAAAGAAATGGCAGACCAGTTAGCTGAAGAACTCCAACTCAAATGAAGGCTGACAATGGATACCTTCATAGAAAGAGTTTACTGAATAAGGCATACAAGGAACTCTCATCCAGGCTGTTGAAACTGGGCTGGAGACATTTGAAAACAGTTACCGACTTGGTGGCTGGACAGTGTATCCTGAGGAGGCATATGAACAGAATGGGCAAAGTTTGCGAACCTATGTGCAGAGATTAGCTGCCCATAGACGAAACGATCTGGTCGGCCGACGGTGTCGACCGACCAGATCTGATATACCAAGACCGCCGACTTGGTCTGTGAGCGATCTGATTTGTCGTGTCTACACACGACCATACTTAGTCCGCGAATTGTCAAAGGATCGGATCCTGCACATACGCTGTCTTCAAATTAGTTGGTAGATATTTGAAAATTCGACATACTGGGTCGTGCGACTCCGTATTTTAAGCTGGTCTAAAATACCTCGTCAGTCGGTGTAATCTTTTTTGTACAAAATGGACAAAAAAATTGCTCTCATGGGTTTAGGTATTTTAAAAATCTGTCAAAAGGATAATAGAAGAAAGAAAAGAACAAAATGGGTCAAGAATTTCACATCTTTCACAGTTACATCATTATAATGTTTGCTTTTCAAAAATTGTATCAAATCTTCGTATGCTTCTCTTTTTAAATTCTTATTTATGTAATCAGGATCTTTAATTTTCCACAAACATGGCCTTTCCCTATATAATTCTATAAACTCTGCTACTATTTCTTTTGTCCACTCCATTGCACCCCAAAATTCAAACCAACAGACGAGCTCAACGACTGGATCCTTTCGTTAGTTGCAAGTACAAAATTTGACTTGTAACGACTTGATCCTTCACCGATGACGTATTTCACCGACCAGATCCGTCGTTCAGCACTAACGTGCGTTCCCAATATGCCAAATTAAACAGACACTGTCTGTCACATACCATGTCGCGCAAAATATCGCTTCGTGTATGGGAGCCTAATGTGATCTAATAAAACCCCTACTCACATACTCCGTTTCTATGAGAACAAGGACTCAGTCTCAGACAAAAGCACTTTGTACAAAAAGCTTTTGGAGTGGAAGTGGATAACATGGGAAATAGTACAAAGATTCACTCCAAGTGCCTGGGCTGTTGAACATAACTCAAACGTGTGTACGAAAGTGGAGTGCTACACTAAACAGTACCAATTTATTTGGTCTTGGAGCTATTGTTTGTAATTTTTGTTTATTATTTTTGTGATTATTGTCGATAGTAAGACTGTTTTAATTTTTAAAATGTACCCTAGTAGTATCGACAATTTATATCGTTATTGAAACTAAATTTCTTGTCTGCGCAAGATATTGAAAGTTTTTGCAAAAAGGAGTGAAGTTTGTCCAAAATTAGTTGCAGAAGTTGAAGCAAGTGTTCGTCTCCCTTGCCGACTTGTTCCTTTGATCTGCATATGCCAGCTTTAGCTTTAGCTACTGATTTTTGGGAATCTATTGTGCTTGTTTCTTGGAAAAAAATAGAAACAGATTATTTATCAATAAAATACAATATGTCCTATAAACGCCGCCTTCAAGCTGTCACAAACTAAAGTTGGGAATACTCTACTCCAACTGAAATATGAGAAAAATAAATCAAATATAAATTAAGCAGAGTATCTATATGAAGTACCTACGTTTTTTTACACTTTAATTTTTTTATATTCATTTGTCGTCAAAAATGCTCCAAATAATCCTGCAAATGTATAACTATTAACTATTAAGTGTATTTGTTCCCTCAATACTACGTCTATGTACAATTTTTTTTATATTACCAACAACAATCCAACATTTACCTCTAAGCGGTTGAAGACATTAATACTCACATGGTTTGTAATTAATTTATAGTTACCATAAATTTTGATTGGATACAGCCTCGTCATTTTCTGTTAAGCCCAACCAAGTTGCGTCTCTTAACTTTGTTAGAGTTTACAAATGGCAAAGTGAATAGTTTTCAAAGAACGAGATTGGAAAGGACAACAGGAAATATCAGGAACTTCGATCATTAAACAGACTAGATGAATAACTCTCAATACTGACAGTGACAACACACTGTGTAGCCAACATCTTGTGGTATAGATCTATTATGAATTTTTGTATTACATGCCCATTTGGATCGGTGGATCTCAGCTCTGGAAGAGCAGACATGACAACTTCTGGCGGTACTTCTTATAATAGGCATGTGTTCCGTTTTGGATTACCTTTTTTCTTGAGATAGACTTATCCTGAAGAGACTTATTTTTTGGTGGATTTTCGACCTCGTTGGTCTTTGGTGGGACTGTATGATATGATAATATCCAAAAGAGGTAGCCAGAATTTTATAACCACGCTTGGTTGGTTTATCATGCATGTATTGCAATAGGCAACTTCTACCTTTGAACGGTATTATCATTGGTACATCTACGGCTTGAAATTCAGAAGGTGAATGGCAATTTTAGTATTACGTTTCTGATAATTTTTGAAAAAGCGATCCAACTTTGTACAAAACTCGGCAGAAGCAAGTTGTTGCATAGCGTCATTGTCATTGACGTGTAAGTTAGAAAGAATAAATTTACTGAAATCAAAGATGACAAAATTGGTGCTCCCAAGACATCGTTTTAGAGGTAAACAAGTTCTTAACAGTTCTTAGCTCCGAGATGTGCGTTATACAAACACAATGTGTTGTCAGTATTGTGGGTTTTTTATCTTGTCCATATGTGTGATGCATTTTTTTGACACTAACATCTTAACGTAATCCATTATTTGGAGTGATCCTATCAAAAGTCACTAAGCTAGTACGAAATATCTCTGAACCAACTATACCCTAATATTGAGTAGATGAGGCTTTTACTTGATGTAGATCCATAGTAAATTATGAAATAAAACAATTTTATTTTGTTAAATCTACATACAATGTAGATTTAACAAAATAAAATTGTTTGATTTCATATACCCTAATACCATATCCACCATAATAGTATGTCATTTATTTATTGAAGTATGGACAAGTGCCTACTTTGCGGCTAATAATTTGTACAGAAAAGTGTTCTTTGGGATAGTGGTTGTAGAAAAATTACCCTCGTTAATGTAATAATAAATGTTTAAGATAAATATGCAAATATATATGCAATATACTCATCTTACTAAACATATTTTATTTTGGTATTGCTTCTGATAGAACTATTCACAAATAAAAAGTCGATGTATCACTTCAGATGCATAGATTAAAAAAAAGTTAGGTAGGTACCTACTGTAGAATGTAGCACTTGAGGTATTAATAAACGATATCTCAATTTATTTATATTTTTCAGAATAATTTTTTTCTTCAATTATTACAGACAGATTGTAATTTTCTATTTTTTAACAATAAAATTTGCGAGGTACTTACAATAAGTAACTCATACATTGGAGTTTTACAGATTCAATGTCTTTTAAAAAAAATTCATTATTCTAATGACTAGAATTAATAGCACCTAAAATTGAGGAAATGACCTGACTTATTCTTTGTATTGCTTGAGCTTTACCTGCCGAATCAAACAAGAAAATTTGAAATAGTTACCGAGCAACTGTTGATATATAATTTTTCTATAAAACAAAAAATATGTTTTTTCAACTCCAGTGATTACTGAAAAATTGGAAATTTTTGTCCAATAAGTTGTCATCGTCACTTTGAGCTCGATTTTTTTTTTCTTTTCAATGTCTATACGAAGGGTGGTTCCTATTCTTCTTATCCCTTGCGATTGCAGTCCAAGAAAAAAGTCCATAAAATCATAATTTTGAGTGAACGTCCCAATCAATTTTGCCCAAATGATATTATGGTGTCTAAAAGTTGAGGTAGTTATACTAGTAGGAAAATTGAGATATTCGCAAACTTTAATTTCAGAGAAATACTTCGTTTATAACAAAATTATAAAAATTTGAAATTTTGAAACTACTCTACCGCATGAAGTTTAACGGTTTTTGAGTAATTTCAAAAAACACCATAACTCTTTTCGGGGAGTTGGGACATAGTCAAAGTGAATTTTTTAAAATATTCAAAACCTTCACACAAAATAATGATTTAATCGACTTCTACTATTGCTTTTCATCATCGTGCTTCACCTCTGGATTTAAGAGCTGGTCCCTATTAAATCCCAACTCTTCTTCAAATAGTAGTGTTCTTTGGCACAGAGCTCCTTCCTTGGACATTAATTCTCGTGAAATGATCGCTTGAACTGCAGCAAGAAAAACTTTGATTTGTGAAAATTGTTGATATTTTTCTACTCCCCATCTTTTCACTCCACCTGCATTACAATAAAGAATGAGAATAATAAATTAATAACATCCACTGAAAGACAATCAAATTTATGCCCACAATAGTCATGAAAAATACATTTAAGGCGAATCAGTAACTGAAAATCTCTTACCGACTACAGTGCCAATTTTATATGTGTAGTTCACTCGAATCTTTTTTTCTCTATTGGAAACGTGGTAGAGTTTGTTAAACCATCCTTAGTCGTTACGTCATACATTGTCCAGCTTGCTCTCTCATTCATGAAATTGATGAGACGGAATTATGACGTCAATAACGTATTTCTTATCTAAGGTTGATATACGTTTTATCTGTTACTTTTGACAGTTCAGCTGTCATATTTTGAAAACAATTCTTAGCATATATGTCATTGATTATAATTTTGAGGTTAAGTGTAAAAAAACATTCAAGTAATATAAGACATACGTAAAACAGCAGAATACGTCACCGATTATGACGTAACGGCAAAGGATGGCTGTACAAACTCTACATTTAATACTAGATGCTTATTGTTCATGCTCTATAATCTCCAATTAGACCTCAAAGTGAGAAAAAGAGGCATTGGCTGTCTAAATTATTTTATAAATTTTTCATCACTCTCTAAATATCTCAAGATCACTGTTTTGATAATGATATGGAGTAAATTACAGTTTAAGCAAGTGTGGACTGTGTTAGCTCAATTAATTGGTGACAATATTCGATTAAACTAATTAGTTTATCTATAATAAAATAATCTATGAAAAAATATAACTATAAAAGCAAAGAATAAGTTCAAATCAATCCTTGGTGGTCAAAAACAATTCTTATTTACACTGACGTCGTAATTTGTTCTATCACTTGAACGTTCCTAACAATTGGTCTCCTATAAGCCCTGTAATATTCACACCTGGCTAGACCTTCTGGTACGCTTTTACTGGATCGTAGTCCACCACGTTTCATTCTGGGTAAAGAAGCGTATCTGATGCATTCATGTTTGTTACAAGCAGTAGGAGTAAAGTGCGGAGAATAATTTATATTCGCAGCATAACTCAGGCTTTTTGGTAAATATTGGATATGAGGTTCTCTTCGTCTAAAAGAATGTCTCGATGCAGATTTATCGAAATGATCGGAGCAGTTTGGAAAAATTCGCTCGTAATGATTACTTCCTTGTCGGTAGTAATTGTAAGGATTTACTTCTGGTGTGTAAATTGGATTGTACGGGCTTATAGTACAAATGCAATCATTCAAGTTCGTGATTGTGCAGTTGTTCAGATTGCAGTTGTTCGAGTTACTGTTTGTCATAGGATGATGCTCTTTGCGGGTGCCCACTAGAAACATCAAACTTGCACCTACAACAAAAAAAAACTTGTTTAATCGATCAAATCAAAATTGTCAATAATGGTAATTCTTGGACAACTATTAAAGACGAAACTAAAAATGTTGTTACTACAGTCGAAACCACATTGAGATTGCATAATGGCGCCTTATGCAGCTCTGCCAGCGTTTCTTAGATATTATGTACATTGACGGGTTTACTCACCGGCCACTGTACCATGAGGTAGCACGCATACAATCGGCATATATAGGGAGGAACCTACTTGTCGGTTTTGCATGGAAAAGGAGGAAGCAGCCTCTAACATTGTCTTTGACTATGAAGCATTATCTCATTGGAGATATAGACTCCTAGGTTAGGTTTGTGGTGAGTGGGTCTATAAGGCCCTCCACTGCAACTGGCAAGAGTCTATTGTGGCTCACACCTATTCAGATTTCACCAAACAAATTCGGCTTCTTAACAATTTATTTAATGAATGATATTTCAGGTCCGAGGGCGAGAGAGATACCTGATTCGAGCCGCAGCGGGGTAGGCACAAATTATATGCTCTGCTGTTTCATCATCTTCCAGACAAAGACGGCAAGTCGGATCTTCCGACAGTCCAAGTTTTAGCATATGATGATTCAGATGACAGTGGCCTGTTAAGAGGCCTGTTAGACAACGTAGGTCATGCCTGCTATAGTCTAACATTTGTTTGGAGACATTCTTCGAAGGATGTATAAAAGCCTTTGAATGAACCAATCCTGGTAAATTATGCCAGAAGTCTAAAGCTCTTCTTGCTGTCCAGGTATTTAGTGTTTGATGGCAAAACTTATTGCGATGCCAATTGTAGGTTCTGATCCGATAGAAACACGTGCAAGAGAGTCTGCCTTCTCGTTTCCTTCCATGCCAGAATGGCCAGGGATCCAGACCAGCAATACTTTATTGAGTTTTCCTATTGAGGATAGCCTTTTTTGGCAGTCTAAAGCCAATTTTGACGTTACACGGTGAGAGTTAAGTGCTTTCAAAGTTGCTTGGCTGTCCGAGAAAATTTTTATTGTTCTATGTAGACTCCTAGGACTAGAGCATCCAAGGGAGGATTTCTCCAAGAAGGACCTATTGAAAAAAAGACTTTTAAGCCTGATAAGGGGCTACTTCTGGTCTTTTCATATGAACGACAAAACTGAGATCACAAAAAGCATAAAGGCTGAGGTGCCGACGACTCTAAGCCTTTGACCGGTGGTGTCGAATCAATCCATCAAGTTCTATGATATTCAGAATAGCCTTGTCTGGCTATTGCAATGCCATTAGCACCACACCGTCCACAGCAATTGAAATTTTTTTGTACCTACCTCCTTTCCATAACTTTCTACAGAAAACGGTTAGATGGCCAGCTAAAAGGAACGTAGCAGACTATTGGTGGACACCGAAAGTCACAATCTCCAACATTAAACCACGATTTGCCGAATGAACCAATTAACTTTACTGACTTTGTTTGGTGAAATATGGATGGGTGAGAACCACAATAGTTCCTTGAGAGTGACAGCGGTGGGTCTAAAATCAATTCCTACCATCTCTTGGTATATACCTACTAAACTGTCAGTTAGAGCGTAACTGCCAGTTTACGAAATGAATAATTTAATAGGTAGGGGTGGAATTGGTTCTTGAATAACGGTTTTTACTGAGTCTGAAATTATAACTAAACATACCGATTATAGTTGTTACAAAGCTGAAATAATAACCGGCTTTTGGATAAGTTTGGTTGATATATCCTGTAATTGGTATTCCTACCAGTACTGGTAAGGCTTTAGCACCTTGAATAAAACTCCAAGCTTTGGAAAAATGTCTTCCTTTTATTCGTTCCAACGTAAACATTTTCAATGCATAGTTGTATCCTCCGAGACAAATTCCATACATCCATACAAATAAAACATAACCGTGGTATCCTTGGACAGCAGTCAAAGCTAGCAGGGAAATACCTGAAAATACCAAAGATTGACAGAATTATTAATTAATGCGTAGACAAAATAAATCAATATTCATATTTTTTAATTCTTATATTTAAAAACATATTTTTTATTGATGTTTGCAGTTTGTATCAAATTAGTATCTCTACTAAAAAACTACACAGCATCTTTACAGTATATATTAAAATCAAAAGTAAATAAGTAATTGATTTTTCATAAAATTCCGAGACGCTTTGTTTCTTTTGTCTAGCCATTTGTTATTTATCACAAAAAAACTCTTTCTGTGAATACTGATATAGCAGGAATAGACAATAAAAATGAAATTACTTTATACAAATTGATGATTTTTTATTATCATCACTCTTATTAAAAACTTGCTGCCATTTCTGTGCAGTTGATAGCTCTGCAAAACCATTAGAAGTACATATCAGATTATAAAGTTGGTTAAAGAAATTTCTCCATAAAGATCATTGATATCTACGTAAAGTGTTTGCGGATTTGAATTTTCAATTATGTCATCAATATTTTCAAGTTCATTATTTCTCTTTAAATTTGTGTTATTGGATTTAAACCATCTATTCGGGTACTCTAATCCTTTGTCAATAAATATTGAATATTTTGTGTGGATTTTCCTAGTCAGTTCCGGTGAAGATAACAGATTCTCAGTTTCATTGAGCATCAATAAATTTTGTAAGACCATATTATATTGATCTCTTCTCCTTAGCGAAACAACACTTCGCACCAAAATTGACGCATATAATTTTTGTCACAATCTGTCTATATTAGTAACCAAGCTTAATACCACTCAGTCGACCATTCTAAGAGTTTTTACACATTTTGTTGCTTACAGAAAACCAAGTCGGTAGAAAGGCTACAGCTGATGACTAAGACCAGTTTTTGAGACTTCGTACACTTAGACATACGTTTGTTACCAGTAATACTACAAAGGGAATTGTTTGATAGGTGAAATTTTATAATCAGCCAGATAATTAGAAGACTTGCCGCAAAACACTGACGCCCTGGAGAGGCACCCATGCACTGGCCCATTATTGAGCTAATGAAACACACATTTAATTCTTGCACTGGGCATTAATAAAAAAGATGGAAAAATAAATGACGATGTTCTTGCTTAACTGATACTACAATTTCATCTTATATACTTTGCCCTTCTGAGGAAAGCCTCAGAAGCCAGTAAGGTGAAGTGGGGTATATGTGATAATGGGGCAAGTCGGTTTAAAAATGGCTATTTAAATAGATATTCTTGTGCCACCTATTAGACAGAGCTCGAAATATGCTATTCTAGTGAGCCATCACTAGAAACTGTCGAAATTCAAACTTGGATTAAAGTTAAGCACAGATAAACGAAGGGAGCGTTTCGCTCTTATGCAAATTTCAATATACATTTACCCCGTTCGTGCAATAATATATTATTTTTGCGGTATGTAGGAGTAATAATCCAATTTTTATTTACTTAATAGTTCATAGTCATTGAGAGAAACATATTATATTGGTTATTCAATTGAATACCTAATATTTACTTCGGAATGCTGTTAGAACACATTTGCCCCTTGAAATGATACTGTACTTCAGCAGGATATTGTGAAACTACAACCCAATCCTATCTTTGATAGACGTGGAATATAAGAGTTTCCAGTTTCTTCAAAAAACTTCAACATTCATCGTTAACTCTGACACATTTAGAAGTGTTTTGTATCATCAAGTTTTATTAGTTTCTGTTCCTTCGTTCCATGATTGTTTATAATAGCTGAAAATGTTCCGTATTTTTTTCAACAAAATGAATTGCAAAAAAACACATGCAGAGAGCTTGGAATGAGTTTTAATACAATAGCCCCAGAGTAAAAAGTATGTTATTTACTACAAAAATATAAACTTTCATCACAATTGCCCCGGTCCCTGGGGTAAATGTGATATACTGACATGATTTTAAAAAACATCCCGCAACACTCGCAACATTAAACTTTATTTAAATTTCTTGCATACAATGAATAAAAAACCCCTTCGAAAGCATAAGATTTTTTTTGTAAAATTTTTGAAATTGTTCTTGGCACCTTTATGTTGAAAGAAAGTTGAACTATTCAAAAAGTAGATCACATTTACCCCATTCCACCTTAGTAATTTTTCAGTGCTTCTCCCTTGGGGAATTTTATGATATCCACAAGCCTCACTTCACTGTTTTTTTTTCTATACCGCAATGACTTATTCTCCATTATTGTATATTACTAAATATTCCGCATAGAAATGATAGTTTATTCAGGATAATTATGTCTTACTTGCTTCTGTACGGATAGAAAACCAAATTATATCACTCACCCATTCCCATCATAGCTATCTGGCATAGATATTGCCTTGAAATTAGACATTGTGTACTGGGCTTGATTATAACGAAACCAAATCCAACACAACCCAATGCTGTTGCAAAACCCATAAAAGTTTGTAAAACTACTAAGCCATTATCTTCTAGACCCTCTTTATATCCCTGGTATGCCTGAAACAGTCAAAAATATATTTTTTAAGTGGCAATTATTTGTGAGGTAAACAAAACATAAAACAATTAGATAAGTTTCTAAGTATATTATTAACAGACTATATGGCCACTGAACTTCTCCCCAGTCCCATATATGAGGTAGAAATACCTCACAGAAAGGACTGGCAAGACCCAAGCAGACTGAAGCTTCCTCGAGGAGAGACCTGGTACACAGACGGGTCACAGACTGGGGAAGGGACAGGAGCAGGTGTGTATAGTGGAATGAGAAACACAAGATGCTCCTTTTCACTAGGAGAACATTTATGCTATCCTAGAATGTGTCAGAATTAACAAATATAGGACTGACACTCATAGGATAAACATAATAACTGACAGCCAGGCAGCCCTTGCAGCTTTAAACAGCCGCAAGGTAACATCCATACTGGTAGAAGAATGCCAGAAAGAACTGAATGAACGAGCAGACCACATTAAAGTGAGATTAGTGTGGGTGCCGGAACAAGCTGATTAACTCGCGAGAAGAGGTTCAGCAACAGCATATGTTGGACCAGAACCAGCTCTTGGGACCACAAAGAGGGTAGTCCGAGGGCAAATACAAAAATGGGTACAAAGCCAACATAAACTTCAGTGGAGGAACACTCCAAAGCAGGCACACAGTAAAACCTTCATATGTGACACATGTGTAAAACGGGCCGAAGAACTACTGAATATCAGTAGGAATAAGCTAAGAATTATTACAGGTTATTTAACGGGTCATACCCCCGGTAAAAGATAACCTGCATAAAATAGGGTTATGTAACGGGGACCTCTGCTGCAGACTTTGTGGCATGGAGACCGAGACCGTAACCCATATCTTATCTGACTCTGAGGCACTGGACTCGAGGAGACAAACAATCTTCGGAGAAGCCAATGTGCCACCCGAAGTATATGGCACACATCCGATGGATCGATATCGTCTACTCGAAGGTACGGTGGAATAAATGTGGGAGTAGAGTACAATAAGCCAACAGGCTGCAGTGCTCCCGGCATCAGAACGGCTCCCAAACACAAAAAAGTATATTATTTTAAAATTGAAGCAAAAATTGATACAATTCCACCATACATTATTTAGTTATATCTCGAAAGGTTTAGGCAGCGTTTTCTTTGGAAGCTCCCAGATGGCTTATTTTTTTCTGGCATCTCCAACCAATATCGTTATATCCTAGGCAATGTATACAAAAACATGACAAATCATATACTAAAGCCTTTATCGAGAACCACTCTATCCATTTGTGAAAACAGCCTGGAGATCGGTGCTATAGTTTTTAAGTTCAATGCGAACAGACAGGTGAAAATATACATTTTACTTACAAGATAAAAAATTGGAGCATAAATTCCTAATGCTGCAAAGGCACAGGCAATCATTAGAACCCTAAGACCTTTACTTCTTAAAGGGCTAAAATCGAACATTGGTGGTTTTGGAATTTTCGTATGCGACTTTTTCTCCTTCATTTTCTTTCTTTGGTTTTTCAAATGTGTGATTGCCCTTCGTTGTGGATGATATAGGTTTGCTGATCTATATACTATTGGAAGAAAAAATGCTAGCGCTAGAAGACCCGTTACCGCTTGAAGACCCAACCGCCAACCCAATTTTCTGAAAATATGACAAACAACAATATTTATATCATTAAACAGTAGTATATTTTTGGAATTGTAATTATAATCCTATATTTACCCAACGGCTTCTTTGTAAAGAACTGAAAATAAAGCAATTCCCACTCCGGCTCCAGATTGTGCTACCATTTCTACAAATTCTCTCCGTCTTTTGAAGTAATGCCCCAAAACTATAGTCGACGTTTCTCTTACCACACCAGCACCAATTCCTAGAACCAGCCCATAACTTAAAAGCGCCTATAAAATAAAAAAAATCTTTGAAGTTTTACTGATTTTATATGCACTCAATGAATACGCATATTTTAAAAGTTCGTGATTCACATAAATAATAGCATATGTATAGTTCTTTTTAATATCTAAAAAACTGACTTGACCTGAGATGGGATACTGACATGCAATAAAGCCATAAAAGTATTAGCCGTTTTCAGGGTCGTATTTAATTTAATTCAATTTTGGTGAATAATAAATTAAAACCTGAAAACTCTATAAGACTTTTGGGTCATTCTTATTATAAATACTTTATTTTTCATCAGGTATAGTGCGGCTCTGCGCGGTAAATCCAGAAAGTTTTATTGCTTATCAAGCCCAAGTCAAGTCAGTTCCTCAGATATTGAAAAGAAATATAAGCTATATGTATGACGTGCTGAAATGTCGCCATTCTCGTTTTACGGATATTTAATCAATTTTATACTCAATCTCAACCCTGTATAATTCCTAGACCGTTTGGAATCAAGTATAATATATTTCATTGGAATATTAACTTGAAAAGTTTATCGGCTTCACAACAATTTGCTTATTTCATTTTTCAGCAGAAAACACGAAGCTAAAATATTAAAGCCTCGCAAAATACATAGTCACCCAATCGACATTAAAAATTGAATGAAAATCTGTAGGATTTTTATAGAAATTTTCCACAAAATAATTTAATAATGTCTGACGGGAACACGTTCCATTTGAATGCCGCATTTTGATAAAAAAAACCCTGCAGAAATTTATGAAAGCGAAGACAATTCACTTTAAATAAGCGAGGAGAATGTCAACAATGTATGGGTATTTTCTTATAAAAAATGGCTTCAATTGGATTCAACTTTGGTTAAATTTGAAAAAAAAAACAGATTCAACAATTCTATATTCAATTTCTCTGAACACAAATACCTCAAAATTTTGAAGAATTTAAAAATAACTTTTCGCCAACAACGGAGTTAAATTTAGTTATCCCGAGGATATCTTGTTTTCCTCGATATCTATAAGTAGTACCTGTTCTGCAGAATGACCATCTTTTTCAAATGAGATTGTACTTAAATAATTAAGAATATTATTTACATAATTATAATAATAATATTAATCCTACCCTAGCCGGCAATCTTTTTTTGTGTGAATGAGCTGTAAATTCTGACCTATACCTCGACACCGATCTCGTCTGCTGTTCCGTGACGTCAAGCCAACCAAAATGCGTTACTGGACACACTCTTACGTTCACCACTTTAACTCACGCTCTGGACGTTCCGAATTAATATTTTTTCAAAAAAATTTGACATTCAATATTGTATGATGAAAGGGATATCAAATGCTTTGAATTAAACTAATTCCTTATTACTTATGCAAGATGTTTATTATCATTTATCAACCACCATTCACTTGACTTCCTTGGTACTGGAATTAGGTATAGGGTTATTCATTAGTTTGTCTTTGATAAACTATGAAGAGTAAACTCAAAGTAGTCATAAAAAATATTTTATATATCAGTAAAAGAGCCTTTATTGAGATTGAACCCTTTGGACTTACGAAATAATATGTAACCAGAGTCTGTAATAACGGGAGGAGACTTTTTTTGTTATTTCATTACAATGTATTACATCAAGCTCCTCTACACAAATGCTCACCTGATGGAATTGTACCGCAAAAGATGTGAATAAGCACGCCAATGAAATTATAAGACCTCCTAGAAGTGCTGCTAGTCGGGCTGATTTCCTCCTACAAATCGCTACTATCAAAGGCGATGTGATAAAGGAGATACACAGGCACAATGCTCCCATCCATGCTAAAAAAATATAATATTTCTTATCACATTGAATATTACGAATTTTTAATTGTTTTAATATAAATAGTGGGATAATATCAAATAACAGCTTAGTAATGAATTTTATTTATGGTATTTTAAGGGTGTTTTTGGTTGTCTATGGATGGACAGTATTAGAGAAACTTCATCAATAGAAGAAGCCGCCAACGGTCTATTTAGTGTTCCTTGATGTGAATCATCATTAAGTGAGCTAGGAACGGCAGACCAAATTCATCTTCTTTAGGTGGTCATTTAGTCGACAATGTCACGTAAGCAGATCCGACAGAAGGCGAAGGTTTGTTCTACTCCATTCCAGTATGTGCTTATTTTTTGTACTTGAAGTGTAGTAATATGAACGCCTTCGAGTGAGAGAGCCCCGGTATGTCTGCCCAATTAGGTTCTACTCTCCGTCTAGGTAGCTATAGCTGATCTAGCAGTGCTTTCTGCAATGCCAAAAAATTATTCAGGTTCGATAAACAGTGCTTTAAGAGCAGCCAGGTTATCTCAAAGGATATGTCAAAAGAGCTAACAACCAATCAAAAAGCATGAAGTCAAGATTTATGATTAGCTGTTATTGTACTGCCATCAGATGTTATGGTACGGGTTTCAAACTGCCGCCCTGCAAAATAACCAAAAATCGGAATATATCTAGTTAGATCTCCTTATATATGTTGCTTCCGTTTATTTGGGCTTCAAGCACTTGTGCGTGACGCCTCAGTCGTCACGACTTTTGAGCAAATCGAACACGATTTTTTTGGATGCTCAAAAACACCTGACATGTGCCAATGCCAATGAATTTCCTGTGTTGTTAGAAGAACAGCTTTCAATTATAATGTTTTTGATAATAAAATTTTGCCTATTTAGATATTTTTAGTAAGGTTTAAATCGTAATCGGCACAATTTTAACCTTTAAATAAACGTCAAACCGGACAAACGTCAAATTTAATGTCCGTGGCTTGAAGCTCATACTTGTCGGTATGTGCTTGAGGGGCAAGGGGAAGGTAAGACTAGGCGTCACGCCCGGTAATAAACGAACGGAATTCAGTCACTACGAGCTGCTATTAGCAGCCAAAAGTAAATAATCGAAAACGCTTATAGTCTCCATATGGTCTCCATGCTTTAAACTCCCACTTCTATAGGTTAGCCAGTTTTGTGATCATTCTAATGTCAGTAAGCAAAAAGAGTTTAAAAGTTTAAATCAGAATGTCAATATAACGTCAATTACTTTTATAACCCATTTGAGACATATTTTGTGTTCTATTTAAAGAATAATGAATCAACTTTCTGGAAAATATGTTAACGTGGTCCTTTCGGTAGAATGCGGAAGGGGAATGGATTTTTTGAGAAACAAAGTATTTATAACGGCGAACTTCAATGGTAGAATACTGGGTAAGTACTTGTCTAAATCTAATTTATATAAGCGGATAATAGCAGTTCAGATGAAAAATTGGATCATATTGGAGCATAATTTCAAGAGTTTTTTAAAAAGGGAACAATCCATACTGCAACATGGTGTGTTGTTAATAATGAGATAAAAATTATGCAGAGTTTCAAACTTCGTAAGAAATTCTTACAGCAAACTTCCATAAATAGGTACATCGACCTTCGTTTTAAAGGATAAAAATTCACTTGTAGAGTCTTGGCATAACGTCCCAGTCGTACGATGGGCTTTGTGTCAGAATATGTCCGTAAGTATACTTACTGAGGAAATTATAATACAATTACTAACAAAATAAGACGATTTACAAATATTTTCAAAAATTACTGATCTGATTTTCTTACTTTTTCCACCAATGGACGGAATAATTCATAAGGAATGTTCGAGTGTTCAATTTATCTAGAGACTATGAGAAAATTATAATGATGTGACCCAAGATATCTCAAAAACGTGGGCTAGGTTATATGTCAAACCAAACGCATTTTGTCGTATTTTAAATACATCTGCTGAGTTTATCATCCAGTAGGAGTCTGATTTGGTGTCATGCTAGAGATTTTAGTGCTGCTCAAGTGTCAAAAAGTAAAAGGATCTTTTTGTCTCTTTACCCCCTTTCAATATTCATATACAGACAAGTGTAGATAGCGTCAATTCACGCCTGGAATGCAAATACTAGCTTTCACAAGACTACGTAAGCGTTGTAGCGGAGTTTAGCACTCCTTTATCTCTATTAGTTTTGGATCCGTCACTACACCAGCATTCAATCCTGACGGCAAATTTTTGCCTCATTCCAGCTCAGCTGAATGTTGAATGGTTGTCAATGATTTTTTGTCGTTACTTGTTGTTATTCTGGAATGATATGGGTGCTGGCTCATCATTTTTCGTTGCATTACAGCCATTCTCGATTGATCGACGTGCGGAATAAGTATTGCTTCAAATGTCGGATCGGATTGCTACTCATCGCATCTGTTATGCTCTCACCAGTTCAGCTTTCCTTTGAGCACATAGTTTCCATGCGAACTGTGCAACATAGAGCAGAGCGTTGGATATTCTGATATCAATTGTATCATTGTGTTAACGTAACCAGACGTATTTCACATAAAATAATAATATAATAATAATAAAGGCTTCTAATTACATTTATATTTATATTTACACGGGACGCAACTAGTTCTCTGAAGGATTTGCTCTTACACCCGTTTGAATGTATAAAGTTTATTCTAGATAATATATTCTATAATAAAGTAGAGAAAAACTACTTAATGATAGATGGTAAAATGTAGTATTGGTACACCACATTTGAAGCAGTAGTAATTTAGAACTTATGTAATCAATCAATATTTTTCAGAATCTGACCATATTCCTCCAGAAGAGGCTCCTCCCTTTAATACAGAACTTGTTTGGGAGGTAGAGAAGAAAGAGCTTCGTAGAATAAGGTGCGGAAATTTGCCTCTTAGGGTTGAATGTGTAACAGTAGATACACAAAATCGAAAAGAACGAATTGGATTTGCTCTTTTGAGTCTTCGAAGTGCCCAAATCATACCGCAGGCGTATGCTGATCAGCCAGTTATTCCATCTTGGCACAAACTAATCGGTTGTCAAGCAGATAAAAGAAAAAGCCATCCCGAGTTATATATTTCATTGTCTCTTAGAGATCATATGTTCAATGAACAAATTAATGTTGATTGTGGTGCCGCTGCAATGCCTTTTATATTAGAAGAAGACAGTCAATCTGTGGAGGAGCAAGAGGTTGCCAAAGAATGCTTAGTTAAATATTTTGAAAGTGGCCACATTCAAATAGGAGACGAAGATGCAGCTAAAGTTTCTTTTACGCTTAATTTAAAATTGGTCGAGGTATATAATTTGGACTCACTGCTAACTGAATCTCTTGTTTTCCAAGCCAATAGCAGCAGCTACTTCTTAACTTTCAAGATTCTCGGTATTATCATAAAAACCAAGCCTTTCCAAAATCAAATGTGCGACCACGTCATGCTTAACGAACAAATTGTTGTTAATATATTATCAACTAAAGAAATTTTGGAAAAATTTTTCAAAACTCAAACAATATCTATTACTTTTTATTATGGTTATGATAAATTAGGTGTAACCAAGTTAAATTTCGATAACATTTGGAATAAAGATACCGAGAAATATTTTTTCAAGTTCCCTACACCCAACGGAATAGTTCCTTTCGAGTCGAGTGAAAAATCTCCATACATAACACTAGAAACCTGGATTGAAGAGAACAACGATTTGAATACAATAAACATGCCAGCATCCGTTATTGAAGAGCCAGTTGAAAAAACAAAAACTCGCAGTATATTTTCAAACGTTTGCAAGAAATCTGCGAGAGATATTGACTCTAAAAGTACTCACAATACCGAAGAGCCAGAAAAATCTCAGGAAAAACAACAAAATATCGTATTACCAACAGTAACACAATCTGTAGACACGGTGGTGTTCAGTGACATTTTATCTGCTAGATCCTCAGCAGTTATCGATACTTACGGAAAGTTTATAATAATTGTAAGTTTAAAATATTTAATATGGACCGCACCTCCATCGGATAATAAAATTATGTTTAAATTTCTGCACCCACGGGCCGAAAACTGCACCACAATATTCACCGAAGTTGATGTTGATTTGAAAAAAGAGATTTCTTTGAATAATATTTACGTAAGAATTGCTTACATATCGACAGCAGCTAGGATAGCAAAAGTTTTGAAGCATTGGCGTCCAAAATTAGCTCTGGCGGATAAAAATGAAAAATATATCACTAATAAACGTCCTGTAAACGTAAATTGTTTTGATAAAGAATCTACAGATTACGAAGAAGAATTTACGAGCTTGAATAGCTCGTTGCCGATAGCAAAAATTGGGGTGAATGTTACTTTAAATGTATGCGATAGCACATTAGAAGACGACTATGAAAATTTATTTTTACTACCGGTTATCGTCGACGAAGTAATAACAGTTAACGAAATCTCCGATTTGGAAAAGTGGAAGCAAGAACAAAAGATTTTATTTGATCGCGAATTGGAAAAAGTTAAAACGGAAGAAATTGCGCGGCTAGAAAACGAATATGAACTGAAGAAAACAAAATTACAAGAAAAGTTAACTAAATCTTTCGAGAAATGCAAAAACATGCAAGATCAGCTCAAGAAAAAAATTATTTCCATGAAGATCAACAAAGAATTTATAAAAAAACAAAAAAGTAGTCAAGATATATATGACGAAATATTTGGAAAAAACTGGAAGCTCTACTCGGAACAAACAGTACATAAAGTGATAGAAATCTTGAGTAAAACGCAAAGAGATAACGTTTTACTGAAACAAATTTGTGAAAAACAAGAAGAAGAAGCTTCTAAGATAAGTAAATCGATGCTTACCAAAGCTGAATCAAATAATCTCTTGGAAGAATTAAAAGCATTGGAAGAACAGTTTATTGTAGCTCGAAATGCAAAGGGCTGCTTGAAAGAAATGTTGGAAAAGTCACGTG
>CAJUYI010002635.1:16659-29609 GCA_910591695.1 Galerucella pusilla | reverse complement strand
CTTCGATGGTGACTTCTCCCATTACCACCAGCCACCAACCATCAGTTCACACTGTCACTATTCCGACGACAAGTTCTCCTATAACCACTAGTCAGAAAACGACAGCTAACACTCCTTCTAGTACATCGACCGAAATAACAACTTCTTCCTCTACACATTATATTCCAACTAATACACCTAGTACTACTTCAACTAGTTCAGAAACTCGAAATGGTCGAAGTGGTCACACCAATTATAATTTTGGTGAAGCTAAGACCAGTAAACTTATTACACATTATACTACATTGTCTCTTAATAACATACATTATCCTTTATTTTTTATAAATCCTAAGGCTTCAAAAATTGCAAATCGTGCAATGGTAAGTTTATAATATTAAGCTTTATGACTTGAACCACAAGTAAACACTAATTCAGAAATATTATTAGAAGTGATCGTATCGAACCATCTAATCCACTTGATGTTTTTAAGACATCTCCATCCTTGCAAGATACTTTTCAAACAGTCGTTGGTAATCCACACCTCTATTCCATATTTTTTTTTCTTCATTCTGTTATTTAACGTCGGCCTATTTCTGCGACTAAGGCTAATCACCGACGCCGGGAGCACTCTACCCCTAACCGGACATTTTGGCGAACCCACTAGTGTTCCAACCAGTGGTAGCGTTCTTTAACGAGCCCCACATCCATGGACTCGGTATCTCGGTTTTACGTCTCCTTCGAAAGACGGCATATCTACATTATACTTCTTGCTCATTGGTATAATGCCTGCGAGCTGTGATATGCTACTCACCCTAGTAGTCTAAAGTGTTTCGCTGCAGGCTGTACGGGCCCTATACGATGGTTTTCACTGTCATGGTCACCCTTCCAAGTACTAACCATGTTCGACCTTTATCGTATCAAACAATCAAACGCGTTCCACTACAGTGCTGGGTCATCGCCCATCTATTCCATATTATGTATAATAAGATAGAAAACACGTAAAATCACAATAATACACTAGTTTTTAACTCGATCTATTACATTTACTTGTTATATACAAATAATTTAATTAATTTTAGGATTCACAAACAGTTTGTACAGCAATCGCAATCGTCATGTCACTAGCGGCTAGAGGATATGTTCTATTGATATTAAATTTAACAATTGCCATCATTTTATTAGCAATTACTCTTCATAAAAAACGACAAAATGTAAGTTTTTTTATATCCATTGAAATAATGTGGTGTTCCATATAGTTCCATATACAATATGTCCCCATAAGTTGGAATCGTATGGAAAACTTTTTTATTATTAATTTTATGAAGAAAGGTTATTCTTAATAAAAAGTTCTGCATTATCTAAAACCTTTAATACAGTCATCAAATATCAAATTTTTCAGTATACGAGGGTTGTCAAAAAATATTAGTTTTGCTCAAGAGTAAAGTACCTTTAAATTTGACAATATCGAAAAATGTTACTGAAAAAAGTTGGATATGTCGAAGCATTAGCATGAGTAAAAATTAAATTTGCTTGTTTTTTAACATTAATATGATGTTAATTTTATAACTTAAAGCGTTTGAATGTATTTTATTATTTGCAAAATAAATAAATATGCACTAAATGTAAAGTTATTAAGAAACATGGAAAACCTAAAAGATTATCATGTGCTTCGTAATCACAAGAGATAAAATAGAAAAATTAGTTAAAAATAAAATAATCTAAAGTTTCAATTGAACTAAATGTAATTACATATTTAATCGTAATTCTCAATTTTGATCAACTTTTTTTAGTAAAATTTTTCGATATTGTCAAATTTAAAGGTACTTTACTCTTGAGGGAAGCTCATATTTTTTGACAAGCCTCGTATACGACTCGAAAAATTTGATATTCGATTACTGTATTCTAGGTTTTAGATAATGCAGAACTTTTTATGAAGAATAACTTTTTTTCCTAAAGTCAATAACAAAAAAGTTTTCCATATGATTCCAACTTAGGGGGACATATTGTATATACAGTTCTATTCAAAAGTCTCCTCCACCTCTTGTATCTTTTGAACGGCTACACTTACATTAATAAAATTTGGAGGGTGAAAATAAACTGTTGTAAACTTCTCTACGAATGGTAACAGGTGACGTAATAGTAATAGATGACGTCACAGTGCCACTCTGGCCAATACTTTTAAATAGGACCTTATGGCAAGTGATATCTCGTTTGAAAGGCTTTGACATTGGCTACATAGCCATATTAATTTTTTTGCGATTAAACTAATTTTGACGAATAAGTTAAATAAATACCAAAATTATTGAAATTATTTTTTTGAATTTAATTCATCAAATATCAACAATGGATTCTTATAGCAAGTGTTCGAAATGTGCTCCGTCTACTTCCTGACAGTAATACATCCTATTAGTAAACTCTTGTCGTACTCGTTCGAATGTGTCAGCTGAAATTGCATTGCATTCTTCAATAATTCTTTCTTTCAAAACGCCAATGCTATCTGGTGTCGTAGTATAAACCTTGGATTTCAAGTACCCCCATAGAAAAAATCTAATGGTGTCAGATCTGGTGACCGAGGTGGCCATTCTATAGGACCTCGCCAGCCGATTCAACTACCTCGATATTCTTCATCCAGGTATCACCGCTTAAATTTGAATTTAGGAAGACAGGACCAACTATGTAGTTTCACAAAATACCTGCCCAAACATTGACTTTTTCTGGAAATTGGGTATGTTGTTCACGAAAGGTGTGAGGATTTGTGTCACTCCAATACCTTACATTTTGTGTATTCACATTTCCATTGGGACAAAAAGTACTTTCGTCACTAAAACATACAAATTGTTTTTGTGTAATGTGGGTTTTGACTAATTTAATTTGTCATACATTCACAGAATTCGAGTCTTCTTTCGGGGTCGTCATCCGAAAGGTGGTGCACCATTTTTAACTTGTATGGATAAAATTTATTTTTAGCCAACACTCTCTGTACTGTACTTTCACCTACTTCACAGATAGACGCAACTTTAGTTGAAGAGGAAGTAGGGTTTACTACCATTTCAGCAACTATATCAATTTTTTTATCATCACTAAATGTTGGTCGACCAGATCGTTTGGCATCCCTAAAATAAGCTCTCGAGATAGGGCGATCTGGGTATCTCTCATTAAATAAACGTTCCGCTTCATGGAGATTCTTTTTAGATTCAACAGATAGCTGCTACTTTGTCGGCTTGAGTACGTACCATTTTGCCTATGTAAACTCTTAAACGTCTCGTTAAACAATAATAAAATTAAACTTTGCAAAGCAACAAATACTATTTACATTAAAAACGTCAATTTTTTTGACAACTAACCAGAGGCGGACTGAAAAATCTTCAATATTTAAATGTAAAATAATAATTTTGGTATTTATTCAATTTATCCGTCAAAATTAGTTTAAACCCAAAAAAAATAATATGGCTATGTAGCCAATGTCAATGACTTTCAAACAAGATATCACTTGTCATAAGGTCCTATTTAAAATTATTGGCCAGAGTGGCACTATGACGTCATCTATTACTATTACGTCACCTGTTACCATTCGTAGAGAAGTTTACAACAGTTTATTTTCACCCTCCAAATTTTATTAATGTAAGTTCAAGCCGTTCAAAAGATACGAGGGGAGAGGGGACTTTTGAATAGCACTGTATAATAATCATCTTACTTTATTATTATTATTTTTTCAGACTCCAACCATGAGACGTACTATAATCAATGCTTATGCAAATGGGTACGTTTTAAAAAAAAGTGTGTTATTTTAACCAATGATAATATAATGTGTTCATTTTTCAGATTGTCCAGCGTATACGATCAAGTAGAAATTGACAAATCCTTCCAGAACGAAGGTTTCGATTCAGAGGAATATATATTCGGTCTAAGGTCCAATGAGAATAACGTCAATGGGAAAAACCCCTTAAGTAATAGTAATCGCAGTAGTATTATTAACGCACAGCCATCTCCGTATCCGTTGGAAAAGGCAGAGCCGTTACGATTACCTTCAGTTCAAGCTAGTAGATTAGCTAAAATTGGGAAAGCCGGAGGTGGTAGAAATTCACCTCCTCGTCGGGTACCGTCACCTACCGTTCCAACGTCTTTCAATGGGTATCCGCACATACCTGAACCTGATTATACTCCTCCTTCATCTCCAACATTTCAACCCAAATCTGTATTGAGACCCAAAAGTAATTATGTATTTTAGGTAATACTTGATTGAGAGTAAGATAAGAAAAAAAGCGAAAATATTTTATGCAGTATTATAAAAATTTTATTTAATCCTATTGTAGTTTGAATAGTTAACACTTGAAATAAAATAGATATTTTACAACTAGACTGTGTAGAAACCATTCAAACACTAGACAATCTCAGTTATTTGAATTTACTCTGTTTGGACCACTAATTACTTACTCAATACACAATACAAAATTTATCAAAATCGGACCAACCGTTCAGAAGATGTTCATCAGCATGAATGAGATTTTTTAAGTTGAACAATTCAAGTTATCGACATGTCTTCAATTAAGTCCTACTAATCAACCTGTCAATTTTTTATTAAATAAATTAATATCACATTGTGGAATTCAAAATTTAATGTAGAATCCGAAAAGTAAATGATATACAGAGTGTTACATTTAAAATAAAAAAGTTGTAACTTTGTGCAAATATTTGTCATGCAGTAGTTTCCAGTATGCAGTTCATAAAACAGCCTGTATAATTTAGGTACCTACAACCACATAAATATATGAGGTTTTCGGGTTACTTTTATTACAAATCAGAGCGTAAGAAGCTCAAAATGGTAACTGTATTTATTCACAACCATATATGTAATGCTGTCATTACTACCGTCATTGAAGGTTAGAAAGTGTCATATTACACAACTCTCCTTCCCGCCCTCATCGATCAATTTCCGCCCTGTCATGCCCTATTTTAGATGAATATTTTTTATTTTTAAAAATACAACACATTGATAAATATTACAATAACTATTTCTGGAGGGGTACAATCCATCAATTCTTCATCGGAGGACATTTTTCTTGATTTATTATTCGCGAACTTAATATCCATCCGACTTTATCTGACATTTATTTATATTGGTGACAGTAGTTGTCAAATTTAATATTTTAGGTGTGTTCAGTACGAAACAAAGATTTATTAATTTTGATCGGGATATGATGGTTGTAAATAAAATAGTATACAAACCTCGGTTGGAAGTTTCATTCCTGTCTCGAGATAATAGCTAATCTCTCGACAGTAATATGAAACTCTTCCTACCTCGGTGTGTAATATACTATTACCCAGCTAGCAAAAAGGAATTCTAAGAGGACTGAATTGTTGTATAATAGTCGAATAGCGTTGTTTTTTATTTCTATTGAGCCTTTTGTTGCGATAATTTTGTTTTTTAAAGAAAATTGTTGTATTAAATGATTCTATAGTGACTTTTACAATATATGCTATAACGCATTATACGATCATTTCTTTTAAAATGATATAATACCTTATAAGCCAGTTTATACAATATCAAAAATATCATTTTATAAAACTTTTATACCTATTGTATAAGAGTTCTATAATATACTATATAACTAACAGCTACAACATTATAAACTAGTTACTTAAGCTTGTCTTATTGAAGCTGTATAATGTTGTTTAATAAATATTGTATAGCATTCAATTGCGTTGCATTATAAAACACTTTTTAGTTGTATAGTGCCTAAATATTCTTCGCTAGAAAACAGTTATCGTACACCGTTCCATTTGACAATAAAATATTGTTTAAGGCATTTCTTTGGGATAAAATTGTTGCTTTATAAATCGCCATGCTTAAATAAACAATTCTTGTACCGCTTTCCCCGCCATTATGAGCAATTGAGTAAGAAAAATGAAACTATATTGAAAAATGTGACTTTATCATTATTTAGAGGATTATATTGTGAAAGAATATCCATATGAAGTGATAAACTATTGAAGTTATAAAAAAAAGTATTTTAGGATATTCTATTTTATTATTATTTTTAAATATCTACTTGAAACTTAACCAGAATTGAAGCGCTTCATTTTCTTGCCAAATATATATATCTATAATCTATCAGTAAAATTTGCGGCGCATCAAAATTTGTGCTAATAAACCATCCAAATGAAATTATAATTTCTACTATCGATGTCCGCCCAAGCGGCCCAAGTCGTTTTGATAAGTCTCCATTTCTACAAATGAAATGTATGATGCACGTTCGAGTTGAAATATAATTTGGTTCTGATATTCTTCACTAGAAAATGAAATTCTCTTATAAACTGCTAGATGACAAATGTTTCCATTGTGCTCGAAATAAAAACATTATAAAAAAATATATTGTATTATACAACCATTTTGTAAGACCTTCATAGTGCCGCTTCAATCCCATTTTAAAGATGTGACTACATGACACACTATTAAATCATTTTATAGTAGCTGTATAAATGATTATAAAACATTCATATAAGAGTTGTATGAACTCTTAATAGAAATGTTATACAACCAAACAGTTGTATAAAAATTGGCCCTTTTCAGTTGTATAAGGATCATATAATTGTTTTGTAGACCGTTATAAGAATTTAAGTATCCTATAAGACATACCTTGTAGCTGTTTATACAAACCTTATAGAATTTAAATTGCTACTTGGGTACTGTATATATGAAACAATATTTTAGATACACTTATATTAACAGGACACCAACAAAAACATGCTTATATTTTTAAGATGTCATCACCAACTATGAACGCTGTCATATTTTTGAGGTACACTGACCATATAAAGTGACAAAACTGTTATAATTCCTATTAGTTTTGAAATTCTTGGTTAAATCTAATACTTCCTCCTCTATTTTTTGAATTCAATTTATTATGAATATTTTCCGATGAAATAATTTCAGATTTTTCTGGCACTACGATGTATCCTTCTAAATCTTTATCACTACTTTCACTATCATTATTATTATCATCGTAATTGATAATATTGTGATTTTTTAATGCATTTAAAGTGTCTTTTTGAATATTATCGTCAAAAGTAATGGAAGTATTATTACTTTCCAACGTTTTTTTATTCAATTCCGAAAATGTAGATAAAACATCTATAGGAGGATACAAAGTAGATGATTCATAAGGAATTCCTTTCTTAAATGATTGTTCCGAATTCAAGTTATGGGAAGTTGTCAACTGCTTATATGGATTGATATAATGATGAGGTAAGTTGGTGGTGAAAACATCGAAATCTTCAGGTACAATATTTCTGAAAATATTTTTTTTTGATTGCCTTTTAGGTTTATCTTTTTCTCTATTAATTTGAGAAAAAACGTTTGATGTCAAATGATCGTAATTAACTGGTAACCACTCGTTATAGAAGGATTGGGGTTTTTTGTGTGGATGATTTCTAGATTCTTGTACGTCCAAATTTGTGTAAATATGATGACGATGTGATTTTGGTAATTTCTTGGTTGAATGTTTGTGCGACTAAAAAATAAATGTTTTTAAATAAAATATAAATTTTGTTTAAAGTTTACTACCTTTTGATGGTGGTAATTTTCAAAACTATTCTCATTACTGTAACTACCACTGTCCTCGAAGCTGTTGGAATACAATTCTTGGCTTGGCAATTCTAGTTTTGCTTTCTTGTACTTAGGTTCCTGTTTTCTGCCATGATTGTGTGCATGGCCCTTCAAAATTATCAAGAATAAGATAAATATATATTTTGAAGTTTCGTGTTTATATTATTATTTTTGACCAGTTTCACAAACGCAACTGATGGTTTTTATTCAAAGACGTCTCAGATTAAAAAGGTGGATTCATGCAAGCAAAAATTAAAACTTTTATTATAATTTAAAATAAACTATAAGAAGATAAAACCACAGTATAGGAACGAACCAGTATGTTATCTCGTGACGTTACACTGCCGAGCTCTCTGTGACCTACAACGTCATTCGGATGAGTATCTCATCCGGCGGCTAGTGATGGGCCAGTGCTGTGCTGCGATCCAACTTAAGTGCCAGTGGTGAATTTGAGAATCGAATTATTCATTACAGCTCATATTTTTACGGGTTTTCGGTATTATTTTTATAGTTTATAAGCATTTTTTTGCAATGGATACCATTAAAATGAAGAAAACGGGTATTGTGTGTGTAGTTCGTGGATGTACCAATAAATATTATAATACATTGTGATGAAAAATTTTACGTTTACCAAATGATTCAGAAAGGTGAGAAACTGTTAGTATAATACTTTTGTCCACGACCACCTAATAATAAGTCAATATTTTACCTCCTAACTAAAGGTATATGGTACCCATATATCAACTGTCGTGAATTATGGTTGATAATACACTGTAGTGTATTATGGTTCATAATTCACGACTAGAGATGGGGGAACAATATGAAATAAACTATTAAATCTGTGTATTTTGTTCAGGAAATTTGTTTCTGACATATATCGTATCTATAAAATATTGTAATTATTAGTATTGATACTTTTCATAACGATATTTTCTAATATTAAGTATTTTAAAACAATATATTTATAACGGTACGTTGTATTGATACTTTCTACAGTATCGCCCATCTCCATATATGACAAATTATTTGAAGTAGCTGCCACAACATTTTGAGATTAGTAATATGCCAAATCGCTACTGACTTTTATTAATTAATAAATAAATTAAGTGTCGTGGACAAAGTATAGTATTTTACTCTCAATTTATGGCCATAATTCACTTGGGTGACTTGCGCCCCTCGCCTGCGGCTCGTGACGCAAACGTCACCCATCGTGAATTATGGCTATCATAAATTGCTCGTTTAATAATATACTATATTATATGATCTTCATATTACATTTATGAGACTTAGTTTCATGTATTGATTTAATTTGTTGTTTTTGTTTCAAAGCTAAAGTTTGGCTCGAAGCATGCGATAGGCCTGACTTGATGTCAAAACTATAAACTCTATACAATAGTAGTCATCGTTTATGTGATGCTCATTTTTAACCAGACATGATTATGCAACCTCAGAAAAGAAAACTTCTTTAAAAAAAGGCTATTCCAACAATATTCCTTTCATCAAATACTTTAATGCCTAAAGACTTTCAGACAAATGATTTATTGGAAAAGAATTTTGTTCGCTACTTTTGTGGTTATTTTATTGAAACATGTTCAGAAATTCATACATGCAGCGTATGTGAGACGGATTCACAAGCGTATCAGAATTTAGACGATTCGTCTTTATACTGTTACCTTAAAGCTTATGAAAATACGAATAAGGATACTTTTGGAAACTTGAATGTGCCGCATAAAAATTTTTTACAATACATCTCATCATCAGAAACGTTATTCCAAATGAATTTTGAGAAAGTTACTACGGAAGATAATATTGTTGAATCACTTATAAATATTAGTCAAACAACCAAGTTTTGACATCCTTGTGTTGATTTTCCAATAAAATATTTAATAAAACTTTTCTTCAGGGTACGACTATATTACACATTATTTGTCAATAAAAATTTTAAAAATCATAACAAAATGAAAATTGTAATATGGAAAAACCAATAAATATTTTGTATAAGACTATTGTTTTATTCACTTATTAGTGTAATGTTCTACAGTATTTGAGAAAAAACATTTAACACGTTCAAGTCATTTTAAAACGTATGCACCTACGCCTATGGTAAAATGAATCGTAAAGCGATCCGTTCAGGGTCATCAAAAGCTCCTGGCAATTTATGAATGAAATTTATGAGCTATACTACTGGTTTGTTCCTATACTGTGATAAAACCATGTAATGTAAATGTTTATGCAAAAAACTGAATATTTTTAAGTATCTAATCATTTATTATATTATATAACTTACTTTATTGTGGTTCCTAGGTACTCTATGCTGTAAAATAATCCTGTGAACATCTCTCTTTTGATTTTCGGCAACAACTACACAAATTACAAGGAAAAAGAATACGAATGTCTTGACAAAAAAATTATTATCCGTTACCATTTTTACCATGCTACGCATATAGTAACAAGGTTATTTCTTGTAAAAAAAGTATGAAAAACCATTTTATATAAAGATTACTTGCACGCGACTACACAAAGTACAGTGACGGATTAGTCAATTTTGTTTCAAATAAAGTTGTGAGTGAAAATGTAATTAATACATTATGTTTAGAAAAGAATGAATTGAATAACACGATTTCTTTAATATTTTTTGTACTCAAAAGGCTCTTCTGTAACTTTTAATTCTATACCTGATGGATGTGCTCTCCGATATAGACACATAATATTATATTTATTTATCTACAGATCATGATAATATATCCAAACCGCTACTGTATAATTGGTCGCGCTCCTTTACTCCAGAATCACACGTCATTTATAATAAATTATCGGTATTTGTAACTTTAATCAATTATTATAATCATACATACAATAGCAATTATTATAGGAGAGTAAAAGTTTTCACTAATTACCCATTAATGTGTCGGTGAAATGTATTTAATTGTATTAAATTCATTTAACAATGGTTATTTATTGTACTAGGAGAAAATGTGAAAATCTATGAATAATAAGGATTGTTTATAGAGAATAACTTTCCTCAAGACAAAAAAGTGATTTGAATAATTCAAAAATGGGAAATAACATAATTAGCATTAGCGTCTTTAGGACGTACAATTGTTACAAAACAAAAAACAAGGCGTCTTTGGGACATCCATTTTTGTACGTCTATAAGACACACAGTTTTGGACGTGTTTATGCCGCCTTTTTACTTGATAGAAATTTATGTTATAATGCCCCTTTATCTAATTCCACAAAATTGTATTATATTTATCACTATTCCTTATCTAATTTAATGTGGGTACATCAACCATATTTGAAATTAAGGTTACACATATCCTTTCCACATTCAAATTGTTTAGATTTAGAAGTGGGTTTTATTGAAAAATTTTACTTTGTACTCAAAGATACAGTTCTCCTAACTTTTCTCCATAAAATTCAACAACTATCTGAGATTAATGTTAGGTTACTTCCAAATATTGACTCATATGATCCCTATGTAAAAGGATGACATTAATAGGAAGTGTATGTCTGTGTCGCCCTCTACCTTTCAAGTGCTCGATAATTTAGTGATGATGGTGACTTGCCCCATTGAAAATTGCTAAAAGAGTTGAACGTCCACATTACCAACATAATTAAAACGTCTTTAAAAAACATCCCTACAAAGGCGTTTCAAACTTGTCGTTAGGAGGACGTCTTGAAAACGTCCATTTTACGTACCAGGTCGTTTGGACCAAAGTAAGACATGAACTGGACGTCTTTGAGATGTAGTGTGATATCTGGGACATCGACATTTTCAATATTACCCCTATAAATGTATGTATTTGGATGAAGGCGTATATACGCAGAGAACTGTAACGCCGTTAAAAGATACTTCCACCGACTTCCACCCACAATCCACTGTTTAACCTAACCTAACGATTTTGTCGGAAGAAACTAAAAATTTGCGTTACCCTTTTTTTTCAATTTTTTTAATTGAGGAACCGAAAATTTGCGTTACCTTTCATTTTCAATTTTTTTGATTAAGAAACCATAAAATTCTGCGTTACCTCTTTTCAAGTAATTCAGTTAAGAAACAAAAAAAAACAGCGTTTTTTTTATTCAAGAAAGAAAAACTCTTCAAACTTGATATTCCGTAATGGAAAATACATTTTGTGGACCGTGTTTTTGACATGAAAATATTTTCAAGAAAAATGATTTTCTCTATGACTTTTTACTACATTCTTTTTATTACTGTGATGAAAATACATTTTGTGGACCGTGTTTTTGACATGAAAATATTTTCAAGAAAAATGATTTCCTCTATGACTTTTTACTACATTCTTTTTATTACTGTGATGCCATATATCGATGTATCGAGTTCAAATTTCACACAGAGGTTGATAATGTGATAGTGTCTCGTATTCCAATATCCAAAATTTTCTGACAATCGATACGAGGGTCGAAAAAATTGAAAAATAGTAATTTTCAAAAAAACTACACCATTCTTTTTATTACTGTAAAGCCATATATTGATGTCTCGCGTTCAAATTTCACAGAAATGTTGATAATGTGATAGTCTTTCGTATTCCATATCCAAAATTTGCTGACAATCGTTACGAGGGTCGAAAAAATTGGAAAATAGTAATTTTCAAAAAAACTACAACATTCTTTTCATTACTGTAAAGCCATATATCGATGTCCTGCGTTCAAATTTCACAGAGAGGTTGATAATGTGATAGTCTTTCGTATTCCATATCCAAAATTCGCTGACAATCGATACAAGGGTCGGAAAATTTGAAAAATAGTTATTTTCAAAAAAACTACAACATTCTTTTCATTACTGTAAAGCCATATATCGATGTCCCGCGTTCAAATTTCACAGGGAGGTTGATAATGTGATAGTCTTTCGTATTCCATATCCAAAATTTGCTGACAAACGATACAAGGGTCGGAAAATTTGAAAAATAGTTATTTTCAAAAAAACTACAACATTCTTTTCATTACTGTAAAGCCATAGATCGATGTCCCGCGTTCTAATTTCACAGGGAGGTTGATAATATGATAGTCTTTCGTATTCCATATCCAAAATTTGCTGACAATAAATACGAGGGTCGAAAAAATTAAAATATAATTATTTTCAAAAAAACTACAACATTCTTTTTATTACTGTGATGCCATATATCGATGTCCCGTGTTCAAATTTCACAGGGAGGTTGATAATGTGATAGTCTTTCGTATTCCATATCCAAAATTTGCTGACAATCAATACGAGGGTCGGAAAAATTGAAAAATAGTCATTTTCAAGAAAACTACAACATTCTTTTTATTACTGTAAAGCCATATATCGATGTCCCGCGTTCAAATTTCACAGGGAGGTTGATAATGTGATAGTTTTTCGTAT
>CAJUYI010002635.1:0-14106 GCA_910591695.1 Galerucella pusilla | reverse complement strand
CAATGTGTAGAAAATTGAGGAACGACATAGCTTACCTATGTCTTTTGAAAAGTTGAGCAACGGAAAACACTTAAGCGCACTCGCCCCCCACGGATGACTGCTCGCTTTGTAAACGAGGCTTACCGAAAACCTAGGAACGAGCACTTTCCCACAGTGTGGTACTACGTGCTTCCGTGAAGGAAAAAGTCAATCGTAAACCACCAATTTGGAATACATGTGGCTAACTGAACAGTAAAATAGAAAGCTTACCAATGTCTGTTGAAAACGGAATCAACTTGAAAAGGAAAGGCAGGACAATATTTAGAAAAAAAACAGGAACGACAATTCGTAAGAGAAATGGAGGACAATGTATAGAAAATGGGGAACAGCATCGCCTTTGAATGGAGGTTGAAAGTTACTTCTCGTAGATGGGAGTTTGTCCTCCATGGCTGGTAGATGACCCCAGCCAGTAGAAAATATAATCAATCGGTCAGAATATCTACAACCGACGGAAAATATTCCCCACCCTGCCAGAAGTTTGTCTTTACTAGCAAAGTGCAATAATGAAAATATACAAACAGTAACAAATAAAATAAAATACAAATAACAAATATAAAACGCAAATTACAAATATGTTACAATTACAAATATCTAAAAATTAACATATCACCACTACTTTACCAACCCCTACTACTCTCAAGCTTGAGCATGCAAAAACTAAATTCATGCCGTTACGAAAATAAAAATGCAGAGTATAAATTCTGTAGAACATATCCATCGCTGATAAAATTTCTGTAACAGAAACTCAAACAAAATTAAAACATTCTTTGACAAATCGGTGGAGTCTCTGGAGCCTGTAAGAGAGTGTTAGTGTGCTGAAAAGGAAGCGCTGAAAAAAATGTTTAGTCCATAACTGCCTAGTATAGCCGTTTTGCATGTAACCTCTTTGGGATCTACAATATTTTGATAGCCCATTCTGGGCAACTATTTCCCCCACTTGTCATCCCATTCCATACCCATTCGACAAACGGAAACACTTTGCGCACTCGCCCCGTCTAGTTGACTGCTCGTTTTGCAAGCGAGGGCTTACCGACAACCTAGGAACGAGCACTTTCCCACAGTGTGGTACTACGTGCTTCCGTGAAGGAAAAAGTCAAACATAAACCACCAATTTGGAATACATGTGGCTAACTGAACAGTAAAATAGAAAGCTTACCAATGTCTATTGAAAACGGAACCACCTTGAGAAGGAAAGGCAGGACAATATTTAGAAAAAAAAGGAACGACAACTCGTAAGAGAAATGGAGGACAATGTATAGAAAATGGGGAACAACATGGCTTTTGAATGGAGGTTGAAAAGTGTGTCCTCCATGGCTGGGAGATGACCCCAGCCAGTAGAAAATATAATCAATCGGTCAGAATATCTACAACCGACGGAAAATATTCCCCACCGGCTTACAGGATGTTTTCTACCGGCTGCATCCACCTGAAGTCTGTCGTAACTAGCAAAGTGCAGTAATTAAAAGATACAAACAGAAACAGTTAAATTCAAAGCATGAAATTATGAAAACAAAAATCTAGAAAATATTATAATATTCTTACCAAAGGGTATAGGTACTAACCTATGCCTTTTGGAAAAGGGAATATGAAGAATAAATATTATACAGAGTTCGGCAAAAGTCCGGGACCGGACAAATATCGAAGAAAATATGAATTTTGTAAAAAATCTTTTTATACTACAAATTTAACTCCAACTTAAACTATAATTTGAGAATATTTTGAAATATACAGGGTGTTCAAATAAAGTGTGGCGTATCAAAGTTACTATTTTCAAATGGAATACCCTATATGTTTTCGTAATTTTCAATTCTCCTTGAAGTGCTGAAGAAAATTTAATACAGGATGGTCAAAAAAAAATCAGAATGTGGTAAATCTTTGACCAGTCACGTATCTATAGCTTCTACATGGGGAGGGTTTTGGTTTTTTTCATCTTATAGGTTTAGAAGAGGAAAGCAAAAAAATCGAGTGCCACGACCTAAAGCGATTTTTCAAGTTCAATAAATAATGTTAAGTTTTTTTTTAAATTATTTGTTTGACTTGGCTACATCTAAAAGAATTTTTAAACATCGTTTTTCGTTTTGCCCCCTTCTGCTCAAATGGTTATAACCATGTATATACATACATTTTTTTAAATGAGCCGTCCCTTCGCCGGCACTACCTCAGCCTCTTGGGCTTATTGTGGATTCTCCTAAGATTCTGACTACAGCCTATTCAGCCAATTTGTTTCCTGTATTAGCTCATACAGGCTCTTTACTGGTTGGTTGTAGAAGTCTTTTGGAGTCATTTGGGGTCTTCCATTTAGTTCTTGCCTCCTGTGGTCCAGCGTCTCACAGGTGCATAATATGTGCAGAGCTGTTTCAGTGTCCTTTTTGCATCTCCTGCATGTGAGGTCTCCGTTATACAGCCCTATTTTTTTCAGGTGCTCCTTTCTGGGAAAGTCTCCCGTGAGAAGTCCCGTTATGGTGCGTAGTTTGTTCCTGCTCATTGAGAGCAGTTCTTTTGCTACTTATTTTGATAGTTCTTTTATAAATTTCTTCCCATGTATTTGCCCTGGGCGTATTCTTCCAGAGTTTTATGGATTGTTCTTTCACCCACCCTTCCAACCATGACCTAGTGGAGCATCTGGGGATGCCCAAAGATGGTCCAGGTCCGTTCATCAGTGTTGACGATCCTGCTCTTGCAAGTTCGTCAGCTTTTTCATTGCCAGCGATTCCTTTGTGACCTAGGACCCACTCCAGTGTTACACTGTTCCGAGTCGCCAGTCTTCTAAGTTCTTCGCCGCATTCCCGTATACCAGCCGAGATGTTATTATATTAATTTGGGAGCACCTATTTTAAAAAGTGATATATGATTGAAAATTGAAGCTTTTATCAAAACAGAAAATCAATCCTCACAAAAGTAAATTTAACCTCTCCAGCTAAATTATTCACAATTGTTGAGGAATCTATTTCTATTGCCATATCCCGATGAATACTCATATTGCGGCTCCGTGGATATTATACATAAAATAATGAATTATCTTTGATATTATACTGAAATTTCAATCAAATTCCTAATTTTCAAATGTTACTCCTGTCAATTAAATTTCCATAACCGCCAGTAACCATACTCCTAGGTGCGGGAACTGAAAGAGATCCCGTTTTATAACTTATTGCGTCACAAATTACGTCATTAACATACTCCCCTATTACCGTTCTATCGCAAAAATGCAGTGGGAACTGAATAACAGTTCCCGTTATATCAACGGGATCTCGCGAAAAAATACCATATATCTTCACCTTCGATTGTCCATCGAGCTCAAATGATTTCAAGCAATATCATGGAAAATTTCGAACTCTTTAATAATTAGTTAAAATGAAATCAGTTGTAGATGAAAACACATCAAATCAAAACCGATCTGATGTAATAAGGAATAATCGTACAATTTACATTTATCTGAATACCAACAACTCGGTGAAAGCCACAGCTTATTCAAGCGATATAGAGAGATAATTTCAACTAATGAACCAGAAAATTTGATAAATGAACAATGAGGAAAATAAACTAAATAAAATGTAATCATTTAAAATATTTTGTGTGAGAGTTAACCAATAGAACGAATTGATTATAGACTTATAGTATTGCAAACAACAACTGCTTAATTTTTAATTTGCCGCATAATGAATTTTGATTACATTATTCAAATGAAATGAATATTCGATTTTTCTCATCATGAGAGGGGAAGAGATATATAAATCAAATCGAAAAGTATTATTACATTTGCGATTGTGTCATAGTATTTGGACGTTAAGCTTGTGAATGTCGGACAGTCCGATGAGTGTTAGCTTTATGAAGCTGATATTGATATTTTGTTTTTTCAATTATACGGTGTCGAGACATGTGGAAAAAAGTGAAATGTTTTCCGGTTTCGTTTCACGTTCAACTTCAGATGACTTAGAGGTAGCCGCAGCCGAACCAAGACCTGCTATTATTGAAAGTAGCCCAGAAGTACTGCCCTTGATCGCGGATCAAAATGTATTCAGTGATTCTACAGTTAGTCTTGCTAGTGAGAAAGTGGAAAAGATTTTACAAAGACCCCTCGCATTCTCCTATCAAAGCAATGATCAATCATCTGCAGCTTCCGAAGTTGAAGATAAAGGAGAAAAACTAGCAGATGTGAAAGAAATCGATCAAAAACCAGCAGCCATTGATTACTACAAACACTCCCAAAACATTGAATCTGCCGAGTCCGAGGTAGTTGCAGGAAATGTACAGGATGAGCAATCGGAAGATAAACAAGACAAAAAAGAGAATGAGGGAGTGGATGCCGACAGTTCAGATCACGAAAGTGTTAAAAGCGATGATGACTCTTCAGCCGAATACAACTCCTCGGAAGAGTCCGAATCTGAACAATATGGAGTTCATGGAAAACATGGGCACAAAACTAGCGTTGAAAACCATAGTGGTGGTGAAGGGCATTCTAGTGAAGGAAGCCATGAAAAAGGAGGTGAACACGGAATCAATGAAAATAGTGAAGCACACAGGAGTGATAGTGTTGGTGATGGACTCGAAGCCAAAGAAAGTATAAATGGTAAATATAATTTGTGTTAGGTTTATAACTTCAATTTAGAGTCATTTGAATAATTCATTTTCACTTTTTATTTAAATTTATGGTTCTTATTTTCAATTAAGAAAAGACTGGAGGTGGTAGTTCTGTTCCTACAGTCATCCTCAGAGTAAGCATAAGGGAAACTTATTTTTCGACAAAAAAATATTCTTAGTAAGAGTTTGTGCATCCTCTTAAAGCAAACAGGCACCAACAAAATAACAGAGTAAAACACACGTAATATACGTTATAAGAAAAGTAGTTCCGTAGTGTTATAAATTACCCAACTATTGTGCTGAACATTTTTTTCAAATTTTTTGATGCAAAGCTATTTTTAAAACCAAATTGAACATAATTGTAAATTCGATAATATCAAATCACAAAACATCAAATGGACGAATATGCTACAACAAAAACTCCATCAATGCAGTGCTATTCCAAAGTCCCCTCCCCCTCGTATCTTTTGAACGGCTACACTTACATCAATAAAATTTGGGGGGTGGAAATAAAGTGTTGTAAATTTCTCTACGAATAGTAACAGGTGACGTAATAGTAATAGATGAAGTCACAGTGCCACCCTGGCCAATAATTTTAAATAGGACCTTATGGCAAGTGATATCTCGTTTGAAAGGCATTGACATTGGCTACATAGCCAATTAATTTTGTTTGGATTTAAACTAATTTTGACGAATAAATTGAATAAATACCAAAATTGTCATTTCACATTTAAATATTGAAGATTTTTCAGTCCGCCTCTGGTTAGTTGCCAAAAAATTGACGTTTTTAATTTAATAGTATTTGTTGCTTTGCAAAGTTTTTCTAAATAGCCTAAATATTCAATTTTATTATTGTTTAAAGAGACGTTTAAGAGTTTACATAGGCAAAATGGTACATACTCAAGCCGACAAAGTAGCAGCTATCTTAATAATTGGTGAATCTAAAAAGAATCTCCATGTAGCGGAACGTTTATTTAATGAGAGATACCCATATCGCCCTATCTCGAGAACTTATTTAAGGGAGCTTCTTCACAAGTTTGAAGCAATAGGTAGTGTTCAAGATGCCAAACGATCTGGTCGACCAACATTTAGTGATGATAAAAAAATTGATATAGTTGCTGAAATGGTAGTAAACCCTACTTCCTCTTCAACTAAAGTTGCGTCTATCTGTGAAGTAAGTAAAAGTACAGTACAGGGAGTGTTGGCTAGAAATAAATTTCATCCATACAAGTTAAAAATGGTGCACCACCTTTCGGATGACGACCCCCGACAGAAGACTCGAATTCTGTGAATGTATGACAAATCAAATTAGTCAAAACCCACATTACACACAAACAACTTGTTTTAGTGACGAGAGTACTTTTTGCCCCAATGGAAATGTGAATACACAAAATGTAAGGTATTGGAGTGACACAAATCCTCACACCTTTCGTGAACAGCATACCCAATTTCCAGAAAAAGTCAATGTTTGGGTAGGTATTTTGTGAAACTACATAGTTGGTCCTGTCTTCCTAAATTCAAATTTAAGCGGTGAAGTGTATCTGGAGATGTTACAAAATGCAATTGAGCCGCTAATTCTTGAAATTCTGGAAGATAATCCAGATGAATTCGGCCATCTGGAAATAACATTTCAACAAGATGGTGCTCCTGCACATTATTATGGTGCAGTAAGACGTTACCTGGATGAAGTATATCGAGGTAGATGGATCGGCCCGCGAGGTCCTATAGAATGGCCACCTCGGTCACCAGATCTGACACCATTAGATTTTTTTCTATGGGGTACTTGAAATCCAAGGTTTATACTACGGCTTCAGATAGCATTGGCGTTTTGAAAAAAAGAATTATTGAAGAATGCAATGCAATTTCAGCTGACACATTCGAAGGAGTACGACAAGAGTTTACTAATAGGATGATGATTACTGTCAGGAAGTAGACGGAGCACATTTCGAACACTCGCTATAAGAATCCATTGTTAATATTGGATTAATTAAATTTAAAAAGATAATTTCAATAATTTTAGTATTTATTCAATTTATCCGTCAAAGTTAGTTTATACCCAAACAAAATTAATATGGCTATGTAGCCAATGTCAATGCCTTTCAAACGAGATATCTTTTACCATAAGGTCCTATTTAAAATTATTGGCCAGAGTGGCAATGTGACATAATCTATTACTATTACGTCACCTGTTACCATTCGTAGAGAAGTTTACAACACTTTATTTCCACCCTCCAAATTTTAATAATGTAAGAGTAGCCGTTCAAAAGTTACGAGGGGGGAGGGGACTTTTGAATAGCACTGTATACGTTTTTCTTGACAATCATCTCCCATTTGAATATCAGTGGATATGCTTTCAACAGGAAGATCCCACATGTCGAATGTACTATGTCAATACTTTAATAATGGAATAGATCCAGGAATAGGCATGATGACTGATTTTGAAAAACTGCTTCACGATGTTCTCGCGTATATACTTTATCTACAATAAATGTTATTTCTCTAAGAAAAAAGTTTTCAAAGGAAATATTCAACTTTAAAAAAACACATTTCAAATTATGCGCCAAAAAGCTAGAATAGTAATGGCGTCTGTCTATGACATCATCAATTCGTAAATACCATTTATAGGAGATCTGGGGTAGCATTCTGTTCACCTAGCGAGTAGTCTTGAATCGATCTTGTCGATATACACATTCCGTTCACCAAGTTTGGTTGTTTTGGAGCGACAAATTGCTCTAATTTCTGATACCCATAAGGTGTCACCTACGTTTTTTCTATATTTCCTTATCAAAATATCAATGTAAAATCCAGGTGATGTCGCTTAAAAGCGATCGCTAGTTTTTATGAACGGAATGTCACCCCTGTGTCGATAGGTTATCTATTATCTGTGTCCTGTGGTAAAATCGTCAAAGTCAAAACATAGACAGATTATATTTCTCTATGAGTCAAACTTCAAACACTTGACATATGAACCAAGCAAAGCCAACAAACAACAAAGGAAATTTGAAACAGATGTTCGGATCATAGATATTTGCGAAAGTACGACGTCACTCTCTTCTGATTGGTGTTTGAGATAAGATGGCGGATGGTTGCATCCTGTGCTTATATTTTCACAAAAAAAATGTAATCAGACATGTAAAATAAAAATAAGTGATGTCTTTAGAATCTCTGTATCATAATTATATCAAATCAATATTTTAGTGATTCTTAGTGACTGTCATCATGCATATTCCTTGGCCTACGCACTTTCTAGATTTAACGCCCTACTCTTTTTTTCTTGTGGAATTACTGAAAGCAAAAGGTTTAGCTTTAAAGCCATTTAATGATTGGTTGGGAAAGTCTTGATAAAGCTTCATAAAGGAATGGTTACATACAGGGTGCGGCACCGATATCGAAACAGATCGCGTATCATGAAGAAAATTTTTTTTTAAAGAAAATGCAAAAAGATGTCGATTTTCATTTTGAGGGGACATAATATCCTCAACTATTCTACATCCCTGTTTTCCCCTCCGTCACTGTTACTTTCACGGCATATAGCCAAGAAAATACTAGCTACTTGTTGTTGAACGGTCTACTATTTGACAAGTTATTTTCAGATTTGTGAGGCGCCATGATGGTATTAAACTATTATCGATGACATTTATTGATAACAAGCTTTACTAAAATGACAATTTTCATAGGAAACTGTAATTGAAAGAATAATCCTATTATTTTATGTTTATTCACAAGAAATTGGTAATAAGTTAATTGATCATTATTGATCGGTAGGGTAGCGTATATCAATTCTTATGGAAAAAAATGGTGACTGCAACTGCTAGTTGCTTCCGCCTGCAGTGCTTTGTTGTGATGAACGCGGCCTATATAACATTCGGCAATATAGACTATAGAAATAGCCTATTATAGTAGTTTACCTAACTAGTGCGGAAAGTGATACTTTTCCGCACGCTATTGCAGATGGCCGAACGACGCTTTAGCGGAGTTCGGCCAGCAATCGCGTGCGGAAAAGTCACTTTACGCACGTGTTAGGTACACTATTTTTTCTACTAGCATGCGGAAAGAACCCAAAAGTAATCATAAATCAACATTTCTCATTATATACATATCAACAAATTAATTATTATTATTTGACATTCATTTGATGAGGCTTATACCAGGGCCATCAAAAAATTATTGAAAAATAAGTTTTTTTTTATTAAAAATTATAGCAGCATTATAATAAATTTATTAATTTTTCAGTCATTTGGTAAACTTGGATATACAAAATACATATTTTGAATATTCAAATGTCAGTATATTCCTCAAATGTCAATAAATTTACTTTCCGTACTAGTGCGGAAAAGTGACTCTTTCCGCACGCTTTTTAGTGCGGAAAAGATTCACTTTCCGCACGTTAGTAGAAAAACCTTATTACGGTCATCTCAGTTCTGAAAGTTATATTAAAACAATAAAAAAATAAGTTCATTAAAAGTTACTAGATTACGAGTTTGACATACGTATTGTACTGCTCGCAACTGTCGTTTTCAATGATGGATCAAGGCATGTCTAGATATCGAATCTAATCTGAAGTCATGGCGAAAAAGTGTATATTTATAATAATTAATTGATGTGAAGCTTGTCAATAATTTGAGAATAAATAAGTATGTTGAAATCGCAATTGTATGCTCAAATTATTCTTCATTTACATTTGAGGCTTACATAAACTAAAAGTAAACAGAAGTTTTCATAAAATAAATCACTATATATAGGTAGTTGTAATGTAATAAAGTGTAGAGAAGAGAAAAAGATATATTCATTTCATTCGAAAAGCTTTTTAAATAATTTAACGTGAATTCATATCAGTAAGTATAAGCCGCTATAATGACAACAGACTCTGTTTGTAACCAACATCTGAATTGATTCACTTATTCCAAAACAATGATAGTAGTTAGCACAGCGCTGGTTACAAATTCCAATAACAGTGCCGTGTTAAGATTTCAACTTAATGAAAATATTCATATTTTTTCTCTCTCCGCTATTTAACGTCGGTCTATTTTTGAGAATGAGTTCAATCACCTACGCTCACTCACTAGTGTTCCATCAGAGGTAGGGATCTTCATCGATCCCAACATCCACGAACTCAGGACCTCGGATTCACGTCTCATCCGAAAGACGACATATCCACATTTACATTTCATCTCTTGCTCATAATAATATGCTTACCAGCTGTGATATGCTACTTACCCTAGTAGTCTTGAGTGTTTCGCTGCAGGCTGTATACTCCAGTGAAATAAGGTAAAAAAGTGGCCATCTGCGGAATGAGGCCGAACAAGCTGAATTTTAGCAGAGACCTTCGTTTTGATGTTCTAATGAAGCACAAAAAAATCTCATTTGCCAACCCTTGTGCGTCTTGAGATATAGAAAGTCAAAGGTCATGAAAATCGTTTTTTCGCGAAAATCTCGTTTCCAGTGCATCTGACGTCGTAAGAATCCATTACAAAACATACGTAAAATAGTATTCTCTACAAAATTGTTCATATACTTTTTTTCCTACGGGTTGGTGTTCATGGCATTCATAGTAAGGACTATATTGTTCTCGCCTAGTTCATTGAGTTTGTCTAGGCATTCCCACACCATTTTGGAACTGATTACACAAGAGCACAGTGCTTTAATAGCTGCTTGGCATATACAACATTGGCCACATGTTGTAAAGTCAATGAAAAGGTGTATGTACTTATTCTCAAGAATAAAATAATAATTAATTAACTGAACGAAGAAGTAACATATTTCTCTAAATTTATTGTGTATATTTCTCAACAACTGTAAATGACGAGATCTTTTCATGCGTAAAAATCAGAAAAGGCAATTAAAATCCCATTTCAGCCGTTTATCCAGTTATCTGAGGCTATGAACAATGTTATATCAATACACATCTGAGGCAAGGGTCAACGTTATATCAATAAACAATTTGTAAAGGTAGCAATCTTGTGGTTTCCTTAAACTTGACCTCACAGAAACCGAAATAAAATTGCGCACCGTGAGCATAAGCTTATAATAGGGAAGCAGGGGTACTAAATGGGTAATTTGTTGGGGATGGCCGTACAAAGGGTTGAAGAAACAATAATTCAAGCGCGTCATATATTCATGCATAATGTCAAGTGACTCAAAAAATGTCCTACTCAAATGACTGACGATTTGGATTCGAGCAGAACTCATAACCGCTTCTATGAAATGTAAGAAAAACGTTACTTTTGAATACTCAAGCGTTTCAAATTTTTATAAAGACGGTCAAGCTTCATATCCTATAGCGTTTTCTGCTTGTTGCTCTGGTGCGCAATAGTGCTGCACTGTTCGGGTGTATCGTTTTCCGGTTACCTTTTCGGTGCGAACTTTTTTAGTGTTGGCGTTTTCTGCTTACGTCTACTTTGCCCTCAGTGCGCACTTAGGGCAACTTTATCGACACTGGCCCCGGGAGTCAGTGCATTAGTTCCAGTGCAAATATGGCTGATAACAGCAGATGCTTATTTACTTTATGTCAAGAGTTTCTAGAATCCTCTCCATCTGCTAGTGATGATGAAATACAATTTTTGACCAAAGAAAAGTTCGAAAATAAACCTCGAATTGAGGGTTATGTGGAACAAGGTGTAAAAAAATATTCCGAAGAATCATTATCAATTCTATCGAAATCTTCAGCATCTCTCCATTTATTAAAAATTCAATGTGGCTTTCGGCTCCCATCATTAATTAGTATTTTGTTAAATATTGTTATTTTATATTGTATTATTCTTAGATTAGGAACAATTTCTATTTATTGCTTTTGTAGAGGCAGGTAGAGGTTAGGGTTATAGTGGGCGGAATTTAGGCCGTCAGAGGTCTCTAGTTAAAGTGCACTGAATAGAGCTTTCGTTTTCTGCTTGATTTGTCAAAATGTTAGTTCCTCGGATAACCCGCAAAAGTGCATGACGTCACATGTTGCACTCAGTGCGCGCTTGCACTGGTGAAGCAGAAAACGCTACTAATCGTCCTAGATTATGATCTGATAATTTGAAGACAAACAATTTTTTTTCTCCAATAACTGAATGAAATGAAAACAGTATGTATATATGGAAAATTCTATTGATACAAAAATAGTTAACGAGAAAAAATGTTAAAAATAAGTATCCTAATCTTCATCGTCACTGGATTCGTCTCCATCATCCAAGTTCGCTTTGATTTTTTCACTTTTTCAAATGTTTTTGGTGTATATTTTATTTCACAAGTTCCTCCCAAGTAGCAATTTAAATTCTATGAGGTTTGTATAAACAGCTACAAGATATATCTTAAAGGATACTAAAATTCTTATAACGGTCTACAAAACAATTGAATGATCCTTATACAACTAAAATGGGCCCATTTTTATACAACTGTTTGGTTGTATAACAGTTCTATTAAAAGTTTATACAACTCTTATATGACTGTATAATACACATTTAAACAACTCTTAATCGACTGTTTTATAATCATTTATACAGCTACTATAAAATAATCTAATAGTGTGTCATGTAGTCACATCTATAAAATGGGATTGAATGAAGGTCTTACAAAATGGTTGTATAGTGCATTATATTTTTTTATAATGCTGTTATTTCGCGCACAACGGAAACATTTTGTCATCTATAAGAGCATTCTTTTTTTAGTGAAGAATATCAGAATCAAATTATATTTCAATTTGAACGTGCATCCTACATTTCATTTGTAGAAATGGATACTTATCAAAACGACTTGGGCCGCTTGGGCGGACATCGATAGTGAAAATAATAATTTCATTTGGATGGCTTAATAGCACAAATTTTACTGATAGATTATAGGTATATATTTGGCAAGAAAATGAAACGCTTCAATTCTGGTTAAGTTTCAAGAAGATAATTAAAAAATAATAATAAAATAGAAAATCCTAAAATACTTTTTTATGATTTTAATAGTTTATCACTTCATATGGATATTTTTCCACAATATAATTCTCTAAATAATGATAAAGTCACATTTTTCAATACAGTTTCATGTTTCCAACTCAATTGCTCATAATGGCGTCGACAGCGGTACAAGAGTTGCTTATTTAAACATGTTGATTTATAATACAACAATTTTATCCCAAAGAAATGCCTTAAACAATATTTTATTGTAAAATGGAACGTTATACGATAACTGTTTTAAAACGAAGAATATTTAGGCACTATACAACTAGAAAGTGTTTTATAATGCAACGCAATTGAATGCTATACTATATTTATTATTCAATATTATACAGCTTCAATAAGACAAGCTTAAGTAACTATTTTATAATGTTGCAGCTGTTAGTTATATAGTATATTATAGAACTCTTATACGATAGGTATAAAATTCTTATAAAAAGATATTTTTGGTATTGTATAAACTTGCTTATAAGGTATTATATCATTTTAAAAGAAATGATCGTATAATGCGTTATAGAATATATTGTAAAAGTCACTATAGAATCATTTAATACGACAATTTTCTTTAAAAAAAATTATTGCAAACAAAGGCTTAATAAAAACAAACAGTCCTTAAAACAATGCTATTCGACTGTTATACAACAATTCAGTCCTCTTAGAATTCCATTTTGCTAGTTGGGCTTGTCCACAAAACATATTTCACACTAACATCATCCATTTTTGTAGTGAAAATGAAACTTATTGCATTAAATACACTGGTTTTTTCTAAAACAAACCAAAGCATCTACAAAAGCGATCACGTGATTGTGACATCTGAGATATCACGGAGCGAGAGAGAGAGGTAGAGAAAGATTTAGGAATAAAGACAGACATGGAGTGGAAAATACACAGCTCTCAGCAGCTTTTTGCTACTCGCTTTATTGATGATTTTAACTACATCGTCATATGAAAATCAAAATGAATAGAAATTAATCGCAATTGCATATTTCCATGTTACGTTAGTATTGGAACGTTCATTTTTTTGTATGTAATTAACTCACACAGTCTTAATTTGACGCGCTAGTATTTTTCTAAGATTCGACTTGTTTTACTAATCCCCCTTATATTAAGGGTTTATCTTTGACGCGCCTAAGTAAAACGGAAAATCCCTTGGACTCCCCTACCATTAGTTTTTCATTCACTCCGATGTAAATATATTTGTCCAAAATGTAAATAATCAATATAGTAATAATATCCAAATAGAGTCCTACCAAAAAGGAGGTGGGCAGGAACATCATTCTGGACATAAAGGAGAAAAAGGTGAGAAAGGTGAAAAAGGTTATAAGGGACATCATCACGACGAAAAAGGTGAAAAAGGATACCACGCCAAAGAAAAACACTCCAAGGATTATGCAGAAAAAGGAGGAGAGAAGAAAGAACATCATCACGATGATGGATATAATGCAGAGCATGAACAAGGAGAAAAGGGCGAAAAAGCATCAAAGGTATAAATATTGAAATATTTACTATAATGCAACTCAGAGCATATTATTACGCATTGTTTTAGCTGATAAATATCAAT